>JAWMAR010005640.1:0-25153 GCA_036785375.1 Leucoraja ocellata
TCTCCCCTCACCTCCAAACCCGCAGTGCTGCGCTCCCTCCCCTCCTCCTCTAACCTTGTCTTTGAGTTGGCAGATTGTGTACATTCACCGTTCCTTCACCCGTCGCGGAAGTCAAAGTGAGTCAACGAGCAGAGGTGGTGCAAATAACTCTGTACAAACTTCCTCCCCGCCCCCTCTCTCTCAGTATCATCTCACCCCTCCCCTTCCTCTCTCTCTCTCCCCTTCTCTCTCTTTCCCTCCCTCTCTCTCTTACCCTCTCTGCCGCCTCCATATACACCCTCTCACGTATTCTCTCTTCCCCTCCCTCATGTCAATACTAGCTGGAAATAGTATTTTGAATACGCAATTATAAAAAAACGTAAGATCCATCTCCCTTGTCCCTCCCCTCTCAATCCCTTCTCCCTCTCTTCCTCCTCCCCCCCCTCCCCTCCTCTTCCCCTCCACCCCCGCAGATTCCTGCACTCCCTCCCCTCTCACCTTGTCTTTGAGTCTCCTTATTTCAGGGGGACTGACAGATTGTGTACATTCACTGAACCGTTCCTGCACCCCTCCCTCCCTCCCTCCCGGGAGTCAAAGTGAGTCAACGTGCAGAGGGAGGTGGTGCAAATAATTGTACAAACTTCCTCTCGCCCCTCTTTCTCTCTCTTCCCCTCTCTCTCCTCACATTTCTCTTTTCTTTCTCCCATCCTCTCCGCCCCACCCTTTCTATTCCCTTCCTCTCTCTCTCTCTCTCTCTCTCTCCGTTCTCTCCTCCCCATCTTTCTCACACCCTCTTTCTGTGCCCCTCATTCTCTCTCTCTCTCTCTCTCTCTCTCTCTCTCTCCCTTCCTCACTTCCTCACTCTCACTTTTTCTCCCACACTCGCTTTCTCTTTCCCCACTCTCCCTCCCTTTCTCCTGCCCCCCCCCCCTCCCCCTCTCGTTCCTTCCCTGTCTCCCCTTCTCTCTCTACCTTCTCTATTCTCCGCCCTCTCTCTCTGTTTTCTATTTCTCTACCACTCCTCTGTGTTTCTACCTGCCTCTTACTGGCACTCACCACCTCTGTTATACATGGTGATATAACTGCCCTCCCCGTCTCTCTCACCCCCTCCTGTTTCCACACTGCATCTCTAAACTAAACTCGAGTGAACGGGTGATCAATGGTCAAATCTATTCCCCTCATCATTCTGTACACCTCTATAAAATCAGCACTGATCCCCCCGTGCTCCAATGAATAGACTCCAAGCCTGCCCAAAGCACTCCCTCCAGGACAGGTCCCGAGTCCTGGCAACATCCTCATAAATCTTCTCTGCACCGTTTCCCATTTCCTGTAACACGGTGCCCAGAACTGATCACAATACTCTAAATGCAGCCTCACCAACATCATATACAACTGCAACATGCCCTCACAACCTATATTCAATACTGTTGTGTTCAAGAGGGTCTGAAGAAGGGTTTCGGCCCGAAACGTCACCTATTTCCTTCGCTTCATAGATGCTGCTGCACCCGCTGAGTTTCTCCAGCATTTTTGTCTACCTCCTATATTCAATACTAGTCACAGGCCTCTGGTCTGCACAACAACCATGAACCACTGCTTCCTTCCATAAAACCATCCTCCCTCTCCCCGTAGTCTTTGGCCTCGTGAAAGACTGGTCTTTGTAGATTACAGTCACACAGCTTGGAAACAGGCCCCTCAGCCCAACCTTCCCACTGACCAACATGCCCCATCTACACTAGTCCCACCTGCCAACGTTTGGCCCAGATCCCATTATCCTTCCCTGTTCATGTACCTGTCCAAGTGTCAGAGAGTCATAGTACATAACTACACATCCACAGGCCCTTCAGCCCAACTAGCCCATGCCCCCTACCCTGGGGGGTAAAATACATCGTTGCCTGAAAGTGACATCACAGGGCGGAGAGTTGTAGGAGTTAGAGTGGAGGGAGGGGTTCACAGAGACGAGGGGAGGGGTGTAGGGACCGGAGGGGAGGGGGTTACAGAGGTGGAGGGGGGTGTTAGGGATGGAGGGGAGGGGGTTACAGAGGTGGAGGGGGATGTTAGGGATGGAGGGGAGGGGGGTGTGTCATTAGTAAGTAAATATTGAACAGCTGCAGGAAAATTGTCTAATCTTTGTTTATGGATTTTTCTTGATGAAAACACACAAGGTATTGTTCTTAAAACTGTGGGAGTTGTGATAGGGAGGGACTGTATTCTCAAGTTAATTTCAGGTCGTAGTTGCAGAATTAGACCATTCGGCCCATCAGGTTTACTGCACCATTCACTCGTGGATGATGTATCTTTCCCTCTCAACCCCAGTCTCTTGCCTTCTCCCCATAATCCCTGACACCTGCACTAATCAAAAATATACCTATCTCTGCCTTAAAATATCCATTGACAGCCTCCACGAACTTCTGTGGCAAAGAATTCCACAGATTCACCACCCTCTGTCTAAAGAAATTCCTCCTCATCTCCTTTCAAATGAACATCCTTTAATTTTGAGGCTGTGCATTCTGCCAGGCTGTTCCAGGCATCGATGTGTCTGAGTGAGGGGGGGGGGGGGGGCAGAGAGGGGGGAGGGGAGGGAAGTGAGGGAGAGAGAGAGAGCAAGGGAGAGAGAGAGGAGGGAGAAAGAAAGGGGAGAGGGGGGGGGTTAGGAAAAGACAGTGAGATACTGGGGGTTGAACCTATAGAGGTGTCTAACATCAGGAGAGGAATAGGTTTTTCACACCAGGGATAGGGAGAGGTTGGGCAGCAAGGACTCTAATCTTTGGAACACAGGAACGCATAGAGGTGGACAAAATGATGCAAGGAATAGTTTGACGAGAGCCCAGAGTAGGGGAATCGAGGGCCAGAGGATGTTGGTTTAAGGTGAGGGGGGAAAATGAAAGATAGGAACCTGAGGGACAACTTTTCCAAACATAGGATGGTGGGTGTATGGAACGAGCTGCCAGAGGAGGTAGTTGAGGTGGGGCCTATCGTAACGTTTGGACAGGTACATGGGTATGTCAGCTTTGTAGGGATATGAGTCACACGCAGGCAGGTGGGACTAGTGGTGATGGGATATGTTGGTCAGTGTGGACAAGTTGGGCCAAAGGGCCACTATGTTTTCACACTGTATCACTCTATGTTGTCTAATTTGCAACACTGAGAAAATGCAGAGAAGGGAGAGCATTTGATGTGACACTGTGTCGATCAGGAATGTGGAGAGAGAGAGGGAGAGAGAGAGAGAGAGAGAGAGAGAGAGAGAGAGAGAGAGAGAGAGAGAGAGAGAGAGAGAGAGAGAGAGAGAGAGAGAGAGAGAGAGAGAGAGAGAGAGAGAGAGAGAGAGAGAGAGAGAGAGAGAGAAGAGAGAGAGACTGAGGAAGAATTTCATCAACTGGCAACAAATCAGGCGAACATCGTCTCTCTTGACAGAAGAAATTGGGGGTGCGATGGAGGGTAGGGAGGGGTGTGGGAGGGTGGAACGCCACAGTGTGGGAGGGGAGATGGAGGGGAAGGTGGAGGGGTAGAGATCAATTTTATTCCTCTATCTCCATCAGATTGTTCAGATAATGTTGGGAACGTGAGAGAGGGAGGGAGAGAGAGGGAGAGAGAGAGGGAGAGAGAGGGGGAGAGAGAGGGAGAGAGAGGAAGAGAGGGAGGAGAGAGAGGGAGAGAGGGAGAGAGAGGAGAGAGAGAGGGGGAGGGAGAGAGGGGGAGAGAGAAGAAGGAGAGAGAGGGGGAGAGAGGAAGGGGAGAGAGAGGGGGAGAGAGAGGGGGAGAGAGGGAGGGAGAGAGAGGGAGAGAGAGGGAGAGAGAGGAGGGGAGGGAGAGAGTTCAGTTATCTATCTTTCCACCCACCCACCCATGCATCCATCTGAAAGAGCTAATAGTCAAGTGTAAAATGGCTCCAGAGATAAGTAAGAAGTTGTCATTGGAGGAGCTCGATTTAGACTCAGCTTTCCTATATTGTGAAAGGCTACAGAATCTTTTATCATGATATATTTGGTAGGAGTGTTTTACTGAGTGTTCTGCCGGTGGGAGCACGAGAAACACTGAGCAACGTTTGTGCTCATTATAATCTTGCCACTTCCGGCTGATGATTAAATTAAAGATTGCCATGGTTCATCTTCAACGCTTGTTGCTATCTGATTGTAAGAAACGAACCTTCACCCATCCACCCTCACTTGCTCCTCCCTTTAGAGAGGAGTGAGAGGAAAAAGAGAGGAGAAAGAGGGGAGAGAGGGGAAAGAGAGAAGGAAGAGGGGAGAAAGAGAGGGAGATCGAGAGAGACAGATCCTCTTTCTCTCTTTGCTCTCCTATTTCCACCCACTCCTTGAGGGGGGAGAAAAAGAGACCATCCTCTCCTGCCTTCTCTCCCTCCCCCACTCGCTCCCTGATTTGTCTCCCCACTCTCTCCCCCTTCAGTCTCCCTCTCTCTCCACCCGCTCTGCATCCCCCTCTCTCTCCTGTGTGGGGGAGGGGGGGGAGAGTGGGAGAGAGACGGGGGAGAGAGAGAGAGAGCCCATCCCATGCCCAGGGTAATGCTACACCTTCTCTCTCCCATCCACGGCGGAGGGTTAGTTTTGGGTTGAATATGCTGGCAATGATCGTGGTGATTGTGTCCGCCTTGGTCCATGGTTTTGACATTACTGTTTCCATTGTCTTTGTCTCGGTTTATCTCCACTGGGTGAGTGGGGAAACAGGGCTAGTACTGGGTTAGAGCCGAATGGCCTGTCACCATCCTCCCCCCCCCCCCCCAATGTGGAGCTCCCTCCTCTACTCCTCTACTCCTGCTGTGCGGCCTCTCTCCTATACCCCTCCCCTACCGCAGTGCGGTGATGCTTCCTCGCCCCTGCCCCTCCCCCCACATCCCGTAATGCCCAACTCCCTTCCCTCCCTCCCTCTCCCTTTCTCCCCTCCCTCCTGCAGTGAGACGCACCCACTTCTCCCCCTCCCCTCCCCTCCAGCACTGCGCCCCTCCTTCCTCTCCCCCTCCCCTTCAACTTCCTCCCCCACACCCCCCCCCCCATGCTGTGTGCCCCTCCCTCCCTCCCACCTCTGACTCACCTGGTGTCACAACTTGTTCACACAGATGGAGGTGGGTGTTTGGCTCGAGCTGCCAGTGGAGGTAGTTAAAATATTTAAAACATACTTAGACAGGTCAGGACAGGACACAGATCGGACAGGTTTAGACTTTGTTCGCAGTGGGAAGGAGAGAGGGAGCAAGGGAGGAAGGAGAAATCATTCATAGAGCTTTACCACACGGAAACAGGCCCTTCCAACCAACTTGCCCGTGCTGACCAACATGCCCAATCTGCAATGCCCTCCACAATGGGACAAAGATCCATCATTTATGTATTTGCCTCTGCACTCCACAATTTGACATTTGTAAAAGAAACAATCACATGTGGTTAAAGTGCACATTGTCAGATGTTATTAAAGCGTACTTTTATACATTTTGGTTTCACCATGTAGAAATGACAGCAGTGTTTATACATAGCTCCCATTTCAGGGCACCATAATGTTCGGGACACATGGCTTCTGCGTTTGTAATTGCTCAGGTGTGTTTAATTGCGCTCAGCACCTTGTCTTTCCATCAGCTTTGGAAAAGTTTATTGCTGTTTATCAACACAAGGACCAAAGTTGTGCCAATGAAAGTCAAATAAGCCATTATGAGACTGAGAAACAAGAATAAAACTGCTGACACATCAACCAAACCTTAGGCTTACCAAAATCAACTGTTTGGAACATCATTAAGAAGAAAGAGTCAAGTCAAGAGAGTTTATTGTCATGTGTCCCAGATAGGACAATGACATTCTTGCTTGCTGCAGCACAACAGAGTATTGTTGGCATGAATACAGAACAGTTCAGTGTGTCCATATACCATAGAATGTATATATATATATATATATTCAATTCAATTCAACTTTATTGTCATTGCACAGATACATATATAGGTACAACAAAATGCAGTTTAGCGTCTGGTCATAGTCATAGTGCAAGATAGGAATTTAAAAAACAAAAACAAATAAAGAAATAAATAAATAAATAGATAAATAAAATACGTCCACATATAAATACACACATAAATAAACAGATAAAGTGCAATAGGCTGTTATAGTTCAGAATTTGTTTGAAGAGTTTAATAACCTGATGGCTGTGGGAAGCAGCTGTTCCTGAACCTGGATGTTGCAGATTTCAGGCTCTTGTACCTTCTACCTGATGGCAGCGGAGAGATGAGTGTGTGGCCAGGATGGTGGATCTTTGATGATGCTGCCAGCCTTTTTGAGGCAGCGACTGCGATAGATCCCCTCGATGGTAGGGAGGACAGAGCCGATGATGGACTGGGCAGTGTTTACAACTTTTTGCAGTGTTTGCAGATTTGCTTTTTGCTGTTTTGAGTATAGGAGCAGGGAGGTTCTACTGCAGTTGTACAGGGTCTTGGTGAGACCACACTTGGAGAATTGCGTACAATTTTGGTCTCCAAATCTAAGGGAGGACATTATTGCCATAGAGGGAGTGCAGAGAAGGTTCACCAGACTGATTCCTGGGATGTCAGGACTTTCATATGAAGAAAGACTGGATAGACTCGGCTTGTACTCGCTAGAATTTAGGAGATTGAGGGGAGATCTTATAGAAACTTACAAAATTCTTAAGGGGTTGGACAGGCTAGATGCAGGAAGATTGTTCCCGATGTTGGGGAAGTCCAGGACAAGGGGTCACAGTTTAAGGATAAGGGGGAAATCCTTAAGGACCGAGATGAGAAAAACTTTTTTCACACATAGTGGTGAATCTCTGGAACTCTCTGCCACAGAAGGTAGTTGAGGCCAGTTCATTGGCTATATTTAAGAGTGAGTGATGATTCACCGACATTTGAGCTGCCTCCTGATTGTGCCTTGTAGGAGGTGATTGCATTCAGGCCCTGCCACAGCTGCCGAACATCTGTCTCATCCTCCAGCTTGGAGCAGGTCCCTTTTGGGCTTTTTGATGGCCTTACCAAAGCCATATCTGGACTTGTTGTAGACCACTGTATCATCGGACATGAATGCCCGGTGTCTGGTCTTCAGAAGAATGTGGGTCTCATGGTTCATCCAAAGCTTCTGGTTAGGAAACACTCGGAAGGTTTTTGTTGGGATGCAGTCCTCCACACATTTGTTTATGAAGTCTGTAACGACTGTGGCGTATTCATTCAGGTCTGTTACCGAGTCCCTGAACATTGCCCAGTCTACAGACTCAAGCACGGAAATCACTTTCAAAATATGGAAGGGACCGGGGGACACGGGGGACACAATGTTTTGGCGGCCGCGCGCACATGCACTCACTCACACACACACACACGCGAGGCTTCGGAGGCTCAATCCAGCGCTAAATGCTGCTTAACTCTGCCTGTCTCGCCGGGTTAACCTACAGCCCTGCCTGGACTGACGGGATACCAGCGCTGTTTCTCCACACTGGCTGTAAACCTGGGCCATATTTCCCCCAACTCCAGGCAGGGCTGTAGGTTAACCTGGCGGGACAGGCAGAGTTGAGCTGGGTTTAGCACTGCTTCTCTGCGCTGGCTGTGGGCCTGGGGGCACCGCGCCCATCTGACTCCCGACCAAAGATGCTCCCAACGTCTCTGGCCACCCCCGGGCGTGGGGGGGGGGGGGGGGGCACTTGGGTGGGGACGGGATAGCGCTGCGGATGAGGCGCAGGTCTGTGCCACGTCTCCCTCCTCCAATGATCGCGCTGAATCATCATGTCCCACCTCCATTGCCGGCTGACCGACGTCTCTCTCGTCCAATCGACGCCCTCGATCAGCAGTCCCACCCCCCAGTCTCGCGGAAAGTGGAGATTTCACCGAGTTTTAAAATCCAGATTACAAAAAAACGTCCCCCACCTCCCAAAACACTGGGGGGGATGTGTCCCCCCTGGCCCCCACGGGATTTCCGCCCATATACAGACTCCAAACAGTCCAGGCGTTGTTCCTCTGCCCCTCCCCAAACCAGCTCTGTACAGTCCTCACTGTTTATCGGTGCCCGGTAAGAAATCTACACTCATGGTGAAATGCAACGTTATTACATTCAATACACAGGAACATTTCAACAGCCAGCTGCTTGCGTCTGGCTCTACTGACTAGTGTGCCCCAGCGAGAGAGAGCGAGAGAGAGAGAGAGAGAAAGTCTTTGTGTAGTACCGTGATACCTTGTAAAGGGTGGCATGCACATTTGTTTGGTGAAGGCTATAGATGGCATGAATTAATAAGGGTTAATCTATACTCACCTCTGGGGGTGCGCTCTTCAATTGCTGCCTGTAGGCAGGAAGAAGCAGCACTGGATTTACCGAAGTGAGGGCGAGGGATAGAACGATGGGCATCCTTGATGGTGGTGTAGCAGTGGTCAAGGGTGTTTGGTCCTCTGGTGCAGCAGGCGACATGTTGGTGGAAGTTAGGGAGCGATTTCTTAAGGTTGGCTTTGTTGAAATCCCCGGCTATGGTGGTAAATGCCTCGGGGTAAGACGTCTGGTGATTGTGGACCACAGCGTGCAGCTCCTCCAGTGCCAGACGGACGTCTGCCTGGGGTGGGAAAGAGGTGAATTCCCTCGGGAGGTAGAAGGGGCGGCACTTCACCACCAGATGTTCGAGGTGTGGAGAACAGGAGTTGGACAGGACTGCCACGTCTGAACACCACGCAGAGTTGACCATGAGGCAGATGCCCCGTCCTCTCCCTTTCTCAGATGCCAGGGTACAGTCCATACGGTGGATGGAGATCCCTTCAGGCTGGACCGTTGAGTCTGGGGAGCTGGGGGTGAGACATGTCTCGGTGGAACAGAACACAGAGCATTCCCTCAGCTCCCTGGAGCACTGGTGAGCTTACTAATCACAAAGGGACTGGCAGGCCAAGGGTGACCTCCACAGCTGATGACAGAAGAATTCTCTCTGTAATAAATCTTTACTCAGAGAGTGGTAGCGGTGTGGAATGAGCTTCCAGCGGAAGTGGTGGAGGCAGGTTCATTGGTATCATTTAAAAATAAATTGGATAGGTATATGGATGAGAAGGGAATGGAGGGTTATGGTATGAGTGCAGGCAGGTGGGACTAAGGGGAAAAAACATTTGTTCGGCACGGACTTGTAGGGCCGAGATGGCCTGTTTCCGTGCTGTAATTGTTATATGTTGTTATATGTTATATGTTATAAAGAAAAATCCCAAACACTGTCCGACCGATCAGAAACACTCTTCAGGAGTCAGGTATGGATTTGTCAATGACCACTGTCCGCAGAAGACTTCATGGACAGAAATACAGAGGCTACACTGCAAGATGCAAAGCATTGGTTACCCGCAAATATAGGGTGGCCAGGTTACAGTTTGCCAAGAAGTACTTAAAGGAGCAACTACAGTTCTGGAAAAAGGTCTTGTGGACAGATGAGACACAGATTAGCTTGAAATGAGATGAGTGATGGCAAGTATGGTGGAGAGAAGGAACTGCCCAAGATCCAAAGCAGACCACCTCATGTGTGAAACACGGTGGTGGGGGTGTTATGGCCTGGGCATGTATAGTTGCTGAAGGTACTGGCTTGCTATCTTCATTGATGATACAACTGTTGATGGTAGTAGCATAATGAATTCTGAAGTGTATAGACGCATCCTATCAGCTCAAGTTCAAACTAATGCCTCAAAACTCATTGGCTGGCAGTTCATTCTACAGCAAAACAATGATCCCAAACATAGGAAGGGCAACGGGCAGAGGCAGGGACTGGTGAGTACCCCGGTGGCTGTACACCTTGAAAATAAGTACTCATGCTTGAGTAAGGGTGGGGGAGACAGCCTACCTGGGGGCAGCGACAGCGGCCGGGCCTCTGGCACAAAGACCGGTCCTGTTGCTCAGAAGGGGAAGGAAAAGAAGAGGAGGGCAATTGTAATAGGGGACTCTATAGTCAGGGGGTCGGATAGGTGATTCTGTGGACGCAGACAGGAGGCCCGGATGGTAGTTTGCCTCCCTGGTGCCAGGGTCAGGGATGTGTCTGAACGGGTCCAAGAAATCCTGAAATGGGAGGGCGAGGAGCCTGAGGTTGTGGTACATATAAATAGCAACGACATAGGTAAAAAAAGAGAAGAGGTCCTGAAAGAAGAATTTAGGGAGTTAGGTAGAGAGTTAAGGCGAAGGACTGGAAAGGTAACAATCTCAGGATTACTGCCTGTGCCACGCGACAGTGAGAGTAGGAATGGAGTGAGGTGGGGGATAAATGCGTGGATGAGGGACTGGTGCAGTGGGTATGGATTCAAGTTTCTGGATCATTGGGAACTCTTTTGGGGAAGGTGCGACCTGTACAGAAAGGACGGGTTGCACTTGAACTCGAGGGGGAGCAATATCCTGGCGGGGAGATTTGCAAAGGCTACTGGGGAGACTTTAAACTAGTATGGTTGGGGGGAGGGACTCAAATTGGGAAAGCTAGCAGTCAGTGTGTGAAGCAGGGGGCAGAGAATGGTAGCACTCTGACCCAAAATGTAGGGGAGAGAGAAGAAAAAGACAATAATCAGAGAATAAGAGAGGGTGGGTTTCTTAAATGTGTATATTTTAATGCTAGGAGCATTGTAAGAAAGGTGAATGAACTTAGAGCCTGGATTGACACCTGGAAGTATGATGTTGTGGCGATCAGTGAAACATGGTTGCAGGAGGGCTGTGATTGGAAACTAAATATTCCAGGATTTGGTTGCTTCAGGTGTGATAGAATTGGAGGGGCAAGAGGAGGAGGTGTTGCATTGCTTATCAGGGAAGATATTACAGCAGTGCTTTGGCAGGATAGATTAGAGGGCTCGTCTAGGGAGGCTATTTGGGTGGAACTGAGAAATGGGAAAGGGGTAGCAACACTTATAGGGGTGCATTATAGACCGCCAAATGGGGAGCGAGAATTGGAAGAGCAAATATGTAAGGAGATTGCAGATATTAGTAGTAAGCACAAGGTAGTGATTGTGGGAGATTTCAATTTTCCACACATAGACTGGGAAACACATTCTGTAAATGGGCTGGATGGGTTGGAGTTTGTAAAATGTGTGCAGGATAGTATTTTGCAACAATACATAGAAGTACCTACTAGAGAAGGGGCGGTGCTGGACCTCCTGTTAGGAAATGAGATGGGTCAGGTGGCAGAGGTATGCGTTGGGGAACAATTCGGGACCAGTGATCACAATACCATTAGTTTCAATATAATTATGGAGAGGGGCAGAACTGGACCTAGGGTTGAGATTTTTGATTGGAGAAAGGCTAACTTTGATGAGATGCGAAAGGATTTAAAAGGAGTAAATTGGGACATTTTGTTTTATGGGAAAGATGTGGAAGAGAAATGGAGTACATTTAAAGGTGAAATTTTAAGAGTACAGAATCTTTATGTCCCTGTTCGGTTGAAAGGAAATAGTAAAAATTGGAAAGAGCCATGGTTTTCAAGGGAAATTGGACATCTTGTTCGGAAAAAGAGGGAGATCTACAATAATTATAGGCAGCATGAAGTAAATGAGGTGCTTGAGGAGTATAAGGAATGTAAAAAGAATTTTAAGAAAGAAATTATTGTATTGTATATCTTTATTGTCATTTCCTGAGTATTCGCATACCCAGAGGAAACAAAAAAACGTTTCTCAACCAGTGTCCATTCAGTGTGCATGAAAAATAAATAGAAATAAAAAATACATGTATCATGAACAAATTTAACACTCTACTAAACATTCAACAGGCGTTCCGATCGGCAGCGGCACAACAGTGGCTCTGCTGCAGTGTGTCCAGGTTGGTGGTAGGTGCGCGATACTTGGCAGGGGGCAAAGTGCATTTAGCAGTCTTATAGCCTGTGGGAAGAAGCTGAGGAGCATCCTGCTGGTTTTGCAGCTAATGCTCCTGTACCTCTTCCCAGATGGCAGGATGGAGAAAATGTCATGCGATGGGTGGTAGGGGTCTTTGATGATGGAGATGGCTCTGCTGATACATCTCTTCCTGTATATGTCCAGCAGGAAGGGGAGTGGAGCACCAATAATCCTGCTGGCGGTCTTCACTATCCTGTCTAGTTGGTGCCGTTCGTACGCCTTGCAGCTCCCGAACCAGGAAGTGATGCCGTAGGTCAATGTGCTCTCGACAGTCCCCCTATAAAAAGTCCGTAGGTGTGTGGTGGGGAGGCCTGCTTTACGTAGTCTTCGGAGAGGATGTAGTCGCTGCTGGGCTCTCTTGACCAGAGCTGTGATGTTGGCCGTGGACGTCAGGTCATCAGACAGATGTAGTCCTAGGAACTTCCTGCTGCTGACCCTTTCCACATCAGCTCCGTCGATGTGCAGAGGTGCATGGTGTTGTTTCCCCGCCCTCCTAAAGTCAACCACCATCTCCTTAGTTTTTCCCACGTTAAGAATGAGGTTGTGGGATTTGCACCAACTTGTGAGCAGCTCCACCTCCATCCTGTACGCCGATTCATCATTGTCACTGATGAGACCCACCACTGTTGTGTCATCAGCGAACTTGTTGATGAAGTTGTTATTTAGTCTGGCAGTACAGTCGTGTGTCAGCAGACTAAACAGCAGGAGGCTTAGGACACAGCCTTGGGGTGAGCCAGTGCTCACGGCTATGGTTTTTGATGTCCTACTGCCCACCCTGACTGTCTGCTGCCGTTGCGACAGAAAGTTCAGGACCCAGTTGCATGTGCCAGCATCAACCCCCAATAGCTCCAACTTCTCCACCAGCTGCTGCGGAATGATTGTATTGAAAGCAGAGCTGAAGTCTATGAAGAGGATCCTGGCATAGGTATTTTTCCGATTGAGATGTGACAATACGAGGTTCAGTGTTGTTGAGACTGCGTCCTCTGTGGATCGGTTGGCTCTGTAGGCGAACTGCAGTGGGTCTAGGTCGGCAGGTAGACTATTTTTGATGTGCTGCATAACCAGTCGCTCAAAACACTTCATTACAATGGGTGTTAGGGCCACTGGTCGAAAGTCATTATGGCAGGCTGGGTTTGGTTTCTTCGGGACAGGGACGATGGTGGCACTCTTAACACAGTTGGGCACTACTGCCTGGCTGAGTGAGCTGTTAAAAATGTCTGTGAAGACATCTTTCAGTTGCTCGGCACAGTCTCTTAAAACGCATCCAGGAATGTTGTCCGGCCCTGCAGCTTTGCGTGGATTGATGCTGGCAAAGGCCTTTTTAACTCCGTCTGCGGACAGCCTGAGCGACTGGTCACTGGGAGATGGCAGTAGTGCACGTGTCTGGGTGCTGTTTTTAACCTCAAACCGTGCGTAGAACTCGTTCAGTTCATCTGGTAGGGAGGGGTCGTTTTGGCATATCCGCAGCGGGGGGGGGGCTTGTAGTCAGTGATGGTATGAAATCCCTGCCACAAGCGACGTGTGTCTTTGTCATTTGCGAAGTGGCTATTGAGTTTTTGTCCATACAGCCTCTTCGCTTCCCTGATCCCCCGGGATAGGTTACCCCTTGCCAGTTTGTATGCTGCGTTGTCCCCAGATTTGAATGCCGCATTCCGGATTCTCAGTAGGGAACACACTTCCCCAGTTAGCCAAGGTTTCTGATTGGCACGCCTCCTGATGGTTTTTACCACCGTTACATCCTCAATACGTTTATTGATGTATGCGATGACGGATTCTGTATATTCTTGGAGGTTGATGCCACTGTCATCTGTTGCTGCCTCTCTGAAAATGGCCCACTGTGTGGTTTCAAAACAGTCTTGTAGTGCTGCCGTAGCTCCCTGTGGCCATGTTCTGACATCTTTGACCGTTGGCCTGTCCTGTTTCTCCCTGGGTCTGTATGCAGGTGTGAGCATGACCGCTAAGTGGTCAGAGTTGCCGATATAGGGGAGGGGGGCTGCTTTATATGCATCTTTAATGTTGGTGTACACCAGGTCTACTTTGTTCTTCCCCCTGGTTGCAATGTTCACATGCTGGTAGAATTTAGGCAGAACAGATTTAAGACTTGCCTGGTTGAAATCCCCAGCTGCCATGAAGAAAGCATCTGGATGTTCCCTCTGCTGCACACTGATGTTGTTGTAAAGCTCTGTCATAGCATCCTTCACGTCCACGCTCGGTGGTACATAGACAGCGGTTATGAAGACTGCCGTTAGCTCCCTGGGTAAGTAGAAGGGTCAGCATTTCACAGTCATTAGCTCCACGTGGGGTGAGCAGTAAGTGGAAATCACCACAGCATCCCGGCACCATGATCTGTTCACATACACAGCCAGCCCCCCTCCTCTTGCCTTACCAGCTAGCGAAGCTACTCTATCAGCTCTGTATAGCATAAGTCCCTCCAACTGGATCGCAGCATCTGTGATGTTCTGATTCAGCCAGGTCTCCGTTAGGATGTAGACACAGCAGTTCTTCACGCTTCGTTGGGAGGCTCTCCACGCTCTGAGGTAGTCCATCTTGTTGTCGAGGGAGCGGACATTTGCCAGCATGACTGTAGGCACTGCCGGTTTGTGAGGGTTAGCGTTTAGCCTAGCGTAGGCTCCTGCACGCTTCCCCCGCTTCTGCCCTCTACTACACCGCTGGCGATGTTTCCCCACCAGCGCTGTTCCAGGTGCGGGTGCGGGTGCAGCGGCTCTCCCTGCGCCTGCGCGCCTCCGTGGGCCTGCGCACCTCCGTGGGCCTGCGCGCCTCCGTGGGCCTGCGCACCTCCGTGGGCCTACGCGACGCAGAAGTCTCAGCTCCACCAGGACGCTCCGTAGGGTAAGGTCGCAACAAGAAGCCTTGCTGCCGATTTTTAAAAGAACCTCCTGCTCGTACTTACGCACATACACACACTCCTCCGACACACACTCTTCGTACACACCACTCGCTCCAAAAACCCACGAATACACTGAACTTCCACTGGGAGAGGTCGCTGCGAACTCCGGTCGCGCCGCCATCTTGCCAAGAAGAGATGAGGTTGCTTTGGCAAGTAAGGTGAAAGTAAATCCGAAGGGTTTCTACAGCTATATTAATAGCAAAAGGATAATGAGGTAATGAGGGAAGTTAGTGTAGAAATAGCAGGGGCTATGACAGAAATATTTCAAATGTCATTAGAAACGGGAATAGTGCCGGAGGATTGGCATACTGCGCATGTTGTTCCATTGTTTAAAAAGGGGTCTAAGAGTAAACCTAGCAATTATAGACCTGTTAGTTTGACGTCAATGGTGGGGAAATTAATGGAAAGGATACTTAAAGATAATATATATAAGCATCTGGATAAACAGGGTCTGATTAGGAACAGTCAACATGGATTTGTGCCTGGAAGGTCATGTTTGACTAATCATCTTGAATTTTTTGAAGAGGTTACTCGGGAAATTGATGGGGTAAAGCAGTGGATGTTGTGTATATGGACTTCAGTAAGGCCTTTGACAAGGTTCCTCATGGAAGGTTGGTTAAGAAGGTTCAATGGTTGGGTATTAATAGTGGAGTAGCAAGATGGATTCAACAGTGGCTGAATAGGAGATGCCAGAGAGTAATGGTGGATGGTTGTTTGTCAGGTTGGAGGCCAGTGACGAGTGGGGTGCCACAGGGATCTGTGTTGGGTCCACTGTTGTTTGTCATGTACATCAATGATCTGGATGATGGTGTGGTAAATTGGATTAGTAAGTATGCAGATGATACTAAGATAGGTGAGGTTGCGGGTAATGAAGTAGAGTTTCAAAATCTACAGAGAGATTTATGCCAGTTGGAAGAGTGGGCTGAAAGATGGCAGATGGAGTTTAATGCTGATAAGTGTGAGGTGCTACATCTTGGCAGGACAAATCTAAATAGGACATACATGGTAAATGGTAGGGAATTGAAGAATGTAGGTGAACAGAGGGATCTGGGAATAACTGTGCACTGTTCCCTGAAAGTGGAATCTCATGTAGATAGGGTGGTAAAGAAAGCTTTTGGTGTGCTGGCCTTTATAAATCAGAGCATTGAGTATAGAAGCTGGGATGTAATGTTAAAATTGTACAAGGCATTGGTGAGGCCAATTCTGGAGTATGGTGTACAATTTTGGTCGCCTAATTATAGGAAGGATGTCAACAAAATAGAGAGAGTACAGAGGAGATTTACTAGAATGTTGCCTGGGTTTCAGCAACTAAGTTACAGAGAAAGGTTGAACAAGTTAGGGCTTTATTCTTTGGAGCGCAGAAGGTTAAGGGGGGACTTGATAGAGGTTTTTAAAATGATGAGAGGGATAGACAGAGTTGACGTGGACCAGCTTTACCCACTGAGAGTAGCGAAGATTCAAACAAGGGGACATGACTTGAGAATTAAGGGACAGACGTTTAGATGTAACATGAAGGGGAATTTCTTTACTCAGAGAGTGGTGGCTGTGTGGAATGAGCTTCCAGTGAAGGTGGTGGAGGCAGGTTCGTTTTTATCATTTAAAAATAAATTGGATAGTTATATGGACGGGAAGGGAATGGAGGGTTATGGTCCGAGCGCAGGTATATGGGACTAGGGGAGAATACGTGTTCGGCACGGACTAGAAGGGTCGAGATGGCCTGTTTCCGTGCTGTAATTGTTATATGGTTATATGGTTATATGGTTATGCATATAGAGGTGGTTATAGAGGCGGGAAAAGGGATGTAGGGGCCAAAGTGGAGGGGTTTACAGAGCCGGGGAGAGGAGTGTAGCCCAGTGGGGAACTGAGGGAGGAAGAAAGAGAGTGGGTGTGAGAGGGAGGGGAATGTAAGGACGGAGTGAGTGATAGAGGGAGAGAGAAAGAGAGGGAGAGAGAGAGAGAGCGAGAGAGAGCGAGGGAGTCTGCATTTATCTATCCATCCACCCTCTTACTCCTCTCCCTTTAGAAAGAGGGGAGAGAGTGGAAAAAGAGAGAGGGAGATGGAGAGAGATCCTCTTTAACCTCGCTTTCACCCTCTTTTTCCACCCGATCCCGCACTCCTGGAGAGAGGGAGACCATCCTCTCCTGCCTTCTCTCTCTCCCCCAATCTATCTCCCCTCAGTCACCCCTCTCTCTTCCCTTTCTCTCCCCCCCCTCTCTCTCCCTCCTCCCTCTCCTTCTGGGAGGGGGGAAAGAGGTGGGAGCGAGAGAGAGAGAGACAGAGAGAGAGAGTGAGAGAGAGAGAGTGAGAGAGAGAGAGAGGGAGAGAGAGAGAGAGAGAGAGAGAGAGAGAGACCATCCCATACCCAGGGTAATGCTACACCTTCTCTCTCCCATCCACGGCGGAGGGTTAGTTTCGGGTTGAATATGCTGGCAATGATCGTGGTGATTGTGTCCGCCTTGGTCCATGGTTTTGACATTACTGTTTCCATTGTCTTTGTCTCGGTTTATCGCCACTGGGTGAGTGGGGAAACAGGGCTAGTACTGGGTTAGAGACGAATGGCCTGTCACCACACACCCCCACCCAATGTGGAGCTCCCTCCTCTACTCCTCTCCTCCACTCCTGCTGTGCGGTCTCTCTCCTATACCCCTCCCCTACCGCAGTGCGGTGATGCTTCCTCGCCCCTTCCCCTCCCCCCCACATCCCGTAATGCCGAACTCCCTTCCCTCCCTCCCTCTCCCTTTCTCCCCTCCCCTCCTGCAGTGAGGTGCACCCACTTCTCCCCCTCCCCTCCCCTTCAGCGATGCACCCCTCCTTCCTCTCCCGCTCCCCTTCAACCCCCCCCCCCCCCCTGTGCTGTGCGGCTCTCCCTCCACTCGAAGCAAGAAGATCGTCCACTCAACGAAAAACACATAGTAGGGTCATGGGTAATCCTCGGCACCATTTACATAACCGGCTTCCGTCTCCGCACTCGTTCCTTTGCTTTGGCCATGGCGTCCACATCTAATGTGCCATTATCAGATATTCAGCTTTAAAAAGATCAATAAATCACAATAAAAAGGGAAAAGATGCGTATGTTCCTTCCACAGCATGTGGGGAGTCAGGCCCATTCAGCACGGCTGGGACACCAGGGTGAAGTTGCGGGGAAGTTTACAATGTTTATTTTATTTAATGTCTCTTGTCTAGTCCAAAATAAAGTTTATCATTTGAATTAAAAATCTGGAGAACTATATATGTGTGTGTTATATGATTATATACATCTATATCACATTCATATATGTGTGTGTATGTAACACAATCTAATCAGTTGTATGCTCGCTGAATAAAACCATCCTTAAGTTATACACCATTTTTTTAATCTAGCTCAAAACAAATTTTATTTTGTTAAATACTTCATTTAGATAACCCCACCATTACAGACAGATCTCATTATGGTTACACAAAAAAGCTGGAGAAACTCAGCGGGTGCAGCAGCATCTATGGAGCGAAGGAAATAGGCAACGTTTCGGGCCGAAACCCTTCTTCAGACATTATGGTGTCTGGCTATTGGGAAGATCATTTAACAATATGACAATTACAGCACGGAAACAGGCCATCTCGGCCCTTCTAGTCCATGGGGAACACTTACTCTAACCTAGTCCCATCTACCTGCACTCAGACCATAACCCTTCATTCCTTTCCCGTCCATATACCTATCCAATTTATTTTTAAATGATAAAATCGAACCTGCCTCCACCACTTCCACTGGAAGCTCATTCCACACAGCTACCACTCTCTGAATAAAGTTCCCCCTCATGTTACCCCTAAACTTTTCTCCCTTAATTCTCAAATCATGTCCCCTTGTTTGAATCTTCCCTACTCTCAATGGAAAAAGCTTATCCACGTCAACTCTGTCTATCCCTCTCATCATTTTAAAGACGATAGAGGTCTTTATAGACTTGCCAAAGTCCCCCCTTAACCTTCTGTGCTCCACAGAATAAAAACCTAACTTGTTCAACCTGGTGCTGAAACCCAGGCAACATTCTAGTAAATCTCCTCTGTACTCTCTCTATTTTGTTGACATCTTTCCTATAATTTGACAACCAGAATTGTACACCATACTCCAGAATTGGTCTCACCAATGCCTTGTACAATTTTAACATTACATCCCAACTTCTATACTCAATGCTCCGATTTATAAAGGCCAGCACACCAAAAGCTTTCTTTACCACCCTATCTACATGAGATTCCACCTTCAAGGAACTATGCACGGTTATTCCCAGATCCCTCTGTTCAACTGCATTCCTCAATTCGCTACCATTTACCATGTACGTCCTATTTTGATTTGGCCTGCCAAGATGTAGCACCTCACACTTATCAGCATTAAACTCCATCTGCCATCTTTAGACTTTGAAAATCTACTTCATTATCCACAACCCCACCTATCTTAGTATCATCTGCATACTTACTAATCCAATTTACCACACCATCATCCAGATCATTGATGTATATGACAAACAACAGTGGACCCAACACAGATCCCTGTGGCACCCCACTAGTCACTGGCCTTCAACCTGACAAACAGCCATCCACCATTACTCTCTGGCATCCCCCATTCAGCCACTGTTTAATCCATCTTGCTACTCCACCATTAATACCCAGCAATTGAACCTGCTTAACCATCCTTCCATGCGGAACCTTGTCAAAGGCCTTACTGAAGTCCATATAGACAACATCCACTGCTTTACCCTCATCAATTTCCCTAGTAACCTCTTCAAAAAATTCAAGAAGATTAGTCAAACATGACCTTCCAGGCACAAATCCCTGTTGACTGATCCTAATTAGACCCTATTTATCCAGATGCTTATATATATTATCTCTAAGTCTCCTTTCCATTAATTTTCCCACCACTCATCAAACTAACAGGTCTATAACGGGGCTCTTTTAAAACTGAGATGAGGAAGAACTTCTTCACCCAGAGGGTGGTTAATTTATGGAATTCACTGCCCCAGGGAGCAGTGGAAGCAGAAACTTTAAATATATTTAAGACTAAAATAGATGTTTTTTTAGCTGCCAAGGGATAAGGGGCTAGGGGAGAGGGCAGGGATATGGACCTAGGTATGGTTAGTATAGTAAGACCTGAGTGATCTCCTGGACAAGTGTCGATCGCCTAGATTGGGGTCGGAGAGGAATTTCCCGGATTTTTTTTCCCGAATTGGACCTGGGTTTTTATCCGTTTTTTTGCCTCCCCCAGGAGATCACGAGGTTCTTGGGGTGGAGAGGGGTGATAGCGGTATAAAGGGGAGGGTAGTGTCTTGTGTTCTGTGTCTTGTGTCTACTGTTTGTGGGTAAGTGTGTCTGTTTAGTGTTCAGCCATGAGCGAATGGCGGTGCGGGCTCGATGGACCTGGTGGTCTGCTCTCGCACCTACTTTCTATGTTTCTATGTTTCTATAATTGCTAGGTTTACTCTTAGAACCCTTTTTAAACAATGGAACAACATGTGCAGTACGCCAATCCTCCAGCATGATTCCCGTTTCTAATGACATTTGAAATATTTCTGTCATAGCCCCGGCTATTTCTACACTAACTTCCCTCAATGTCCTAGGGAATATCCTGTCAGGACCTGGAGACTTATTAACTTTTATATTTCTCAAAAGTGTCAATACTTCCTCTTCTTTGATTCTCATAGTTTCCATAGCTACTCTACGTGTTTCCTTACCTCACATAATTCAATATCCTTCCCCTTGGTGAATATCGAAGAAAATAAATTGTTCAATATCTCCCCCATCTCTTTTGGCTCTGCAGATAGCTGTCCACTCTGTCTCTCTAATGGACCAATTTTATCCCTCTTAATATAGCTGTAGAAACCCTTTGGATTTACTTTCACCTTACAGCCAAAGCAACCTCATATCTTCTTTTAGGTTTTCTAATTTCTTAAGATTATTTTTACATTCCTTATACTCCTCAAGCACCTCATTTACTTCATGCTGCCTATAATTATTGTAGATCTCCCTCTTTTTCCAAACCAAGTGTCCAATTTCCCTTGAAAACCATGGTTCTTTCCAATTTTTACAATTTCCTTTCAACCGAACAGGGACATAAAGATTCTGTACTTAAAATTTCCCCTTTAAATGTCCTCCATTTCTCTACTACATCCTTCCCATAAAACAAAATGTCCCAGTTCACTCCTTTTAAATCCTTTCGCATCTCCTCAAAGTTAGCCTTTCTTCAAATCAAAAATCTCAACCCTAGGTCCAGTTCTGACCCTCTCCATAATTATATTGAAACTAATGGTATTGTGATCACTGGTCCCAAACTGGTCCCCAACGCATACCTCTGCCACCTGACCTGTCCAGCACCGCCCCTTCTCTAGTAGGTACTTCTATGTATTGCTGCAAAAAACTATCTTGCACACATTTTACAAACTCCAAACCATCCAGCCCATTTACAGAATGTGTTTCCCAGTCTATGTGTGGAAAATTGAAATCTCTCACAATCTTACACAAAAGACCAGACCCATTTTATCGTTGAGAAATAATTCCATAGACACAAAAAACATTAAGGAACATTCCAAGAGCAACTGGAATCTTCATATTGCTATCATTTTTCCAAACACCGCAGTTGTGAACAGTGTGATTAAATTAATTACAGTGCAAGTGTAATACAAACAGCAACTCAAACACAGCACATGA
Organism: Leucoraja ocellata; assembly: GCA_036785375.1. Lineage (NCBI taxonomy): Eukaryota > Metazoa > Chordata > Chondrichthyes > Rajiformes > Rajidae > Leucoraja > Leucoraja ocellata. The sequence goes on from JAWMAR010005640.1 coordinate 21,364, forward strand.
GCCATTTAAAAAGAAATGTTTAAAAAAAAAGCCAATTAACAGAATCATAATTTGTTAACATATATCAATCTTTAACAAAATGTAACAGAATTATGAATCTAACCCTATATCACACACACAAACTGTTCCTCCGCAACGCTGATTACACTGCGAGAGAAATTTACAAAGTCGGGTCAGGTTACTGAAATGGCCGAAGAAATGGCCCACGTTCCGCTCCGTAGCGTACTACACGTCAGCCCATTGGATTTAGCAGGAGTGCACTATCTTGCTCGCTATAGGATCTTTGCTCAACTCCTGCTGTGCTGTGCCCCTCCACCACTCCACTGCCCCTGTGCAGCGTTCCCTCCTCTGTCTCTCCTCTCCCTCTCCTCTGATTCACCAGGTGTCACAGGTAGATTTCATAGAAACCTTTTTTCACACAGAGGGAGGTGGTTGTATGGAACGAGCTGCCAGAGGAGGTAGTTAAAACAGGGACATTTAACATCCAAGCCGCGAAACGGTGCTGCAATTCACCAAAGCGGTGGGCATGAGAGGACAAGATGATAGTCAGTGACTCTAAAGGCCTTTGACAAGGTTCCTCATGGAAGGTTGGTTAAGAAGGTTCAACTGTTGGGTATAAATGCAGGAGTAGCAAGATGGATTCAACAGTGGATGAATGGGAGAAGCCAGAGGGTAATGGTGGATGGCTGTTTGTCGGGTTGGAGGCAGGTGACTAGTGGGGTGCCTCAGGGATCTGTGTTGGGTCCTTTGTTGTTTGTCATGTACATCAATGATCTGGATGAAGGGTGGTAAATTGGATTAGTAAGTATGCAGATGATACCAAGATAGGGGGTGTTGTGGATAATGAAGAGGATTTCCAAAGTCTACAGAGTGATTTAGGCCATTTGGAAAAATGGGCTGAAAGATGGCAGATGGAGTTTAATGCTGATAAATGTGAGGTGCTACACCTTGGCCGGACAAATCAAAATAGGACGTACATGGTAAATGGTAGGGAATTGAAGAATACAGTTGAACAGAGGGATCTGGGAATAACCGTGCATAGTTCGAAGGTGGAATCTCATATAGATAGGGTGGTAAAGAAAGCTTTTGGTATACTAGTCTTTATAAATCAGAGCATTGAGTATAGAAGCAGGGATGTAATGTTAAAATTGTACAAGGCATTGGTGAGACCAAATCTTGAGTATGGTGTACAATTTTGGTCGCCCAATTATAGGAAGGATGTCACCAAAATAGAGAGAGTACAGAGAAGATTTACTAGAATGTTGCCTGGGTTTCAGCAACTAAGTTACAGAGAAAGGTTGAACAGGTTAGGTCTTTATTCTCTGGAGCGCAGAAGGTTAAGGGGGGACTTGATAGAGGTCTTTAAAATGATGAGAGGGGTAGAGTTGATGTGGACCAGCTTTTCCCACTGAGAGTAGGGAAGATTCAAACAAGGGGACATGACTTCAGAATTAAGGGACAGAAGTTTGGGGTAACATGAGGGGGAACTTCTTTACTCAGAGAGTGGTAGCGGTGTGGAATGAGCTTCCAGTGAAGGTGGTGGAGGCAGGTTCGTTGGTATCATTAAAAATAAATTGGATAGGCATATGGATGAGAAGGGAATAGAGGGTTATGGTATGAGTGCAGGCAGGTGGGACTAAGGAAAAAAAGTTGTTCGGCACGGACTGGTAGGGCCGAGATGGCCTGTTTCCGTGCTGTAATTGTTATATGGTTATATGGTTATATGGTTATATGGTTATAGGACAATGGAGCTAAAACTGTCAGCATTAAACATGTGCAGTGTGAAGAATTGGAGACCCATAACATTGTTGAATGTAGATTACAAGATCCTGTCTAAGGCCATCGCCAACCGGGTCAAGTCTACTCTGGGACGGGTAATCCACCCGGACCAAACCTGTGCTGTACCTGGCAGGAAAATCTCAGACAGCCTAGCTCTGCTGAGAGATACCATCGCCTACGTGCAGGACAGACGGGTGGATGGCCTGCCTAGTCAGCTTGGACCAGGAGAAGGCCTTCGACAGGATATCGTACACATACATGAGGGACGTGCTCTCCAAAATGGGTTTTGGGGAGGGAATCCGAATTGGATCAAACTGCTCTACACCAATATCAGTAGTGCAGTCCAAATCATGGGTGGAATCAGACAGTTTCCCTGTAAGGTCTGGAGTCAGGCAGGGTTGCCCTCTCTCTCCTGTCTTGTTTGTCTGCTGTATTGAACCTTTTGCCGAGTCCATCAGGAAGGATGCGAGCATAAGAGGAGTGACATTGCCAGGCAGTGGGGCATTCAAGTAAAGACCTCCTGTACATGGACGATGTCGCCGTCTTCTGCTCGGATCCAAGGTCGGTCCGCAGATTGATCAGCATCTGCGACCAGTTTGAGTCGGCCACGGGAGCCAGGGTGAACCGCAGGAAGAGCGAGGCCATGCTCTTTGGCAACTGGCCCGACCGATCTTCCATCCCCTTCACCATCAAGCCTGACTTCTTGAAGGTGCTGGGGATCTGGTTCGGGGGGGCTGAGGCGAGTAACAAGAATTGGCTGGAGCGGATAGCCAAGGTGGGGAGGAAGCTGGAGCTGTGGAGCAATGCTCCTCTCCATAACGTGGGGAAACTGTGGTCATCAGGTGTGAGGTGCTCTCGGGGTTGCTGTACTTGGCACAAGTGTGGCCTGTCCCTCCCTCCTACACCATGGGGATCACCCGGGCCGTCTTCCAGTTCATCTGGGGGTCGAGGATGGACCGGGTGTGACGGGTCACAATGTACAAGTCGGCAGACAACGGGGGTAAAAGCGTGCCCAACGTCGCCCTCACCCTGATGGCCATCTTTGGGTGTGGCTGCATCAGGCGGAGTGTAGAGCCAAGGCACGTGGGCACTAAGTGTCACTACCTGCTGAGGTTCTACCTGTCCCCGGTGTTGCGAAGGATGGCCTGGTGCAGATGCCACGCAATGTGCCAGTCAGCTGGACATTGCCGCCCCATCTGTCGTCAGTGGAAAGCTTTCTTCGGACCAACACCTTTGACCACATGTCCATTGGGCAGTGGTCAGCACGGAACGTCCTGCAGGCACTGCAGGAAAGAACTCGATGGATCCGGTGGCGTGGTTCCCAGAGCAGACTGCCCAGCTCGTCTGGCAAAATGCCTCATCGCCAGAACTCACCAACAAGCACCAAGACCTGGTTTGGCTGGCGGTGAGGGGAGCCCTCTCAGTCAGATCCTTCCTGCACCATCAGAACCTCACTACCAGCGCACGCTGCCCTCGGGACGGCTGCTATGGAGAGGAGACGTTTGCCAACCCCCTTGCAGAATGTGGATTTGCACAGAGAGTCTGGAGAAGTATGCAAGGTTCCTGGAACGGTTTATTCCGAACAGCTCCGTCACAGTGGACTCTGTGATTTTATGGACTGTTCCCAGGGACACATTCAGAGACTGACATTGAGTGCTGCTGGAAGGTCATCACTCGGTGAAAACGCTCTTTGGTCTGCCCGAGCATTGTTCACCACCCAGCGGAGCGAGATGTCCGTCGGGGAATGTTGCCGACTGGACTTTTGCTCTTCCTCACAGTGGAACCATCGTGGGGATGTGTTTATGAGTCACTGTATAAGTCTTGATGGTTGTCAGTATCATGTATTGGTATTTATTTCTCGAATAATGTATACTTGAAATAAAGAACATTAAAAGACACTTGGACAGGTCAGGACAGGACACGGATAGGATTGGTCTTAGACCTTTATTAGCAGGAAGGGACAGGTTGGGAGAGATATGGGCAAATGCAAGGGCAGGTGGGAGCAGGAGGG
>JAWMAR010005641.1:0-20000 GCA_036785375.1 Leucoraja ocellata
GGCGCGGTCCGACCTGATCCGAGTAGCAGCGGTCAAATACGGGACGAGGGCGGTCCCCGTACGGGACCAAAGCGATTTAGCCCAAAATACGGGATGTCCCGGCTAATACGGGGCAGGGACCCCGACATCCAGCACGCTACAACCCCCCCCCCCCCTCCCTCCATACCCCCACCCTTGGATTATTAACTGTGGGAGCCCAGCGCAGGTTCACCAGGTTAATTCCCGGGATGGCGGGACTGTCATATGCTGAGAGAATGGAGCGGCTGTGGGCTTGTACACTCTGTGGAGTTTAGAAGGATGAGAGGATATCCATTGAAACATATAATATTATTGAGGGTTTGGACACACTAGAGGCAGGAAACATGTTCCCGATGTTTGGGGGGGTCCAGAACCAGGGGCCACACACACAGTTTAAGAATAAGGGGCAAGTCATTTAGAACGGAGACGAGGAAACACTTTTTCTCACTGAGAGAGTGGTGAGTCTGTGGAATTCTCTGCCTCGGTAGAATTCTTTCAAGAGAGAGCTAGATAGGGCTCTTAAAGATAGCGGAGTCAGGGGAGAAGGCAGGAACGGGGTACTGATTGGGGATGATCAGCCGTGATCGCATTGAAATGGCGGTGCTGGCTCGAAGGGCCGAATGGTCTCTACTCCTGCAACTATTGTCAGTCGAACCAGAACTCATCTTGGCGGATGGGCTAGTATCCACTGGAGTTTAGAAGGACGAGAGGGGATCTCATTGAAACATATATGAGACTGTTAAGGGTTTGGACAGGCTAGGGGCAGGAAACGTGTTCCCGATGTTGGGGGAGTCCAATGGCACCCCAGCCCACACGTGACCATCTCCATGTAAGAATCTACCTTCTCTCCTTCGACAACATCGAACTCCACGATCTCGCCGTCTCCCACGCTGCGCAAGTACTTGCGGCGGTTGTTCTTCTTGATGGCGGTCTGGTCGGGGGAGAGAATCGAGGGGGGGGGGGTAAAAAAGGGGGGGGGGGGGGGGTGGGGGTCAAACCACTCAATTATCACCTCGTGAAGTCACACAGCGCGGAAACTCGCACACTCCAACCAACGTGCCCCTCCACCCAAGTCCCCGCCCGACCAACCTCGTTTGGCCCATATCCCTCGACGAGCAAATTCAACGGCAGCATTTACATCCAGAGTCGACCAAAAATGCTGGAGAAACGATATGCTTTGAGTATAGGAGCAGGGAGGTTCTACTGCAGTTGTACAGGGTCTTGGTGAGACCACACTGGAGTATTGCGTACAGTTTTGGTCTCCTAATCTGAGAAAAGACATTCTTGCCATAGAGGATTTGAGTCTTAGGAGCAGGGAGGTTCTACTGTGCAGTTGTACAGGGTCTTGGTGAGACCACACCTGGAGTATTGCGTACAGTTTTGGTCTCCTAATCTGAGGAAAGACATTCTTGCCATAGAGGATTTGAGTCTAGGAGCAGGAGGTTCTACTGTGCAGTTGTACAGGGTCTTGGTGAGACCACACCTGGAGTATTGCGTACAGTTTTGGTCTCCTAATCTGAGGAAATACATTCTTACCATAGAGGATTTGAGTATAGGAGCAGGGAGGTTCTACTGCAGTTGTACAGGGTCTTGGTGAGACACACCTGGAGCATTGTGTACAGTTTTGGTCTCCTAATCTGAGGAAGGACATTCTTGCCACAGAGGGCGTACAGAGAAGGTTCACCAGACTGATTCCTGGGATGGCAGGACTTTCATATGAAGAAATATGAAAATGAAGGCGACTTGGATAGGCTGGGTGAGTGTGCAAATGTTTGGCAGATGCAGTATAATGTGGATAAATGTGAGGTTATCCATTTTGGTGGCAAAAACGGGAAAGCAGACTATTATCTAAATGGTGGCCGATTGGGAAAGGGGGAGATGCAGCGAGACCTGGGTGTCATGGTACACCAGTCATTGAAGGTAGGCATGCAGGTGCAGCAGGCAGTGAAGAAAGCGAATGGTATGTTAGCTTTCATTGCAAAAGGATTTGAGTATAGGAGCAGGGAGGTTCTACTGCAGTTGTACAGGGTCTTGGTGAGACCACACCTGGAGTATTGCGTGCAGTTTTGGTCTCCTAATCTGAGGAAGACATTCTTGCCGCAGAGGGAGTACAGAGAAGGTTCACCAGACTGATTCCTGGGATGTCAGGACTTTCATATGACGAAAGACTGGATAGACTCGGCTTGTACTCGCTAGAATTTAGAAGATCGAGGGGGGATCTATAGAAACTTACAAAATTCTTAAGGGGTTGGACAGGCTAGATGCAGGAAGATTGTTCCCGATGTTGGGGAAGTCCAGGACAAGGGGCCACACACACACACACAGTTTAAGGATAAGGGGGAAATCTTTTAGGACCGAGATGAGAATTTTTTTTTTCACACACACAGAGAGAGTGGTGAATCTGTGGAATTCTCTGCCACAGAAGGCAGTTGAGGCCACACAGTTCATTGGCTATATTTAAGAGGGAGTTAGATGTGGCCCTTGTGGCTAAAGGGATCACTCTTCCCCACCCCCCCCCCCCCCAAATCTTCGCCCCCCCGCGCAATCCTTTGCGCTCGCCACTTTTAGTTTCAAGTTTCATGTATTTTGTCTTTAAGAACACACACACACGCACACACACACACTCGCGCACACACACACACGCGCACACACACACACGCGCACACACACGCGCACGCACACGCGCACGCACACGCACACACACACGCGCGCACACACACACGGGTCTATTTTTACACGAAGCCAATTAACCTACAATCCCGCACGTCTTTGGAGTGTGGGAGGAAACCGGAGCGCCCGGAGAAAACCCACGCAGGTCACGGGGAGAACGTGCAAACTCCACACAGACAGCGCCCGTGGTCAGGATCGAACCGACGTCTCTGGCGCTGCGAGGCAGCAGCTCTACCCGCTGCGCCACCCAAAAGCCAGGCAAGCGCCCACAAACGCTTACCTGATGGACAAAGACATCCTCCTTGGTGTCATTCCTGAGAGGAGAAAGAGAATTTAAAAAAAAGATAAGCAGAGAGGCAGAAACTGTGGAAAACATTCCGTAAAGTTGAGGGTTTAAGTTTTTGTTTTAGTTTAGTGACACACAGAGGGGAAAACAGGCCCTTCGGCCTGCTGAGTCTGTGCTGGCCAGCGATCCTCGCACACACACACACACAAACACACACTAACCTGGAGTATTGCGTACAGTTTTGGTTTCCAAATCTGAGGAAAGACATTATTGCCATAGAGGGAGTACAGAGAAGGTTCACCAGACTGATTCCTGGGATGTCAGGACTGTCTTATGAAGAAAGACTGGATAGACTTGGTTTATACTCTCTAGAATGTAGGAGATTGAGAGGGGATCTTATAGAAACTTACAAAATTCTTAAGGGGTTGACAGGCTAGATGCAGGAAGATTGCTCCCGATGTTGGGGAAGTCCAGGACAAGGGGTCACAGCTTAAGGATAAAGGGGAAATCCTTTAAAACCGAGATGAGAAGAACTTTTTTTCACACAGAGAGTGGTGAATCTCTGGAACTCTCTGCCACAGAGGGTAGTTGAGGCCAGTTCATTGGCTATATTTAAGAGGGAGTTAGATGTGGCCCTTGTGGCTAAGGGGATCAGGGGGTATGGAGAGAAGGCAGGTACGGGATACTGAGTTGGATGGTCAGCCATGATCATATTGAATGGCGGTGCAGGCTCGAAGGGCCGAATGGCCTACTCCTGCACCTAATTTCTATTTACTATCCTACACGCACACACACACACAACACACCCTACACACACAAACACTATCCCACACACACACACACACTAACACTATCCTACACACACACACACTAACACTACCACACACACACACACAAACACACACACTAACACACACTAACACTATCCTACACACACACACAAACACTATCCTACACACACTAACACACACTAACACAATCCTACACACACACACACACTTACACTATCCTACACACACAAACACACACACACTAACACTATCCTACACACACACACTAACACTATCCTACACACACACACAAACACACACACTAACACACACAAACACTATCCTACACACACACACACACACAAACACTATCCTACACACACTAACACACACTAACACTATCCTACACACACACACACAAACACTATCCTTACACACACACTAACACACACTAACATTATCCTACACACACACACACAAACACTATCCTACACACACACTAACACACACTAACATTATCCTACACACACACACACTAACACTATCCTACACACACACACACACACTAACACTATCCTACACACACACACAAACACTATCCTACACACACACACTAACACTATCCTACACACACACACAAACACTATCCTACACACACACACTAACACTATCCTACACACACACACTAACACTATCCTACACACACACACAAACACTATCCTACACACACACACTAACACTATCCTACACACACACACACACACTAACACTATCCTACACACACACACTAACTCTATCCTACACACACACACACACACAAACACTATCCTACACACACACACACACACTAACACTATCCTACACACACACATTAACACTATACTTCACACATATACACACACTAACTCTATCCTACACACACACTATCCTACACACGCTAACTCTATCCTACACACACATTAACACTATATTTCACACAAACACACACACACACTAACACTATCCTACACACAAACACTAACCTACACACAAACACACACACACATTAACACTATATTTCACACAAACACACACACACACACACACTAACACTATCCTACACACACACACTATCCTACACACACACTATCCTACACACACACACTATACCACACACACACTATACCACATACACACACACACTAACTCTATCCTACACACACACACACTAACACTATCCTACACACACTAACACACACACACTAACACTATCCTACACACACACACACTAACACTATCCTACACACACTAACACACACACACTAACACTATCCTACACACACTAACACACACACACTAACACACACTATCCCACACACATCAGGGACAATTTCCAAGTCTTTACGGAAGCCACACGTAACGTACAAACCCGCGCGACTTTGGAGCGCGGGAGAAAACCCTCGCGGGTCACGGGGAGATCGTGCAAACTCCACGCCCGGAGGGGAGGGGGAGGGGAGGGGAGGGCCTCTGTCGCCGAGAGGCAGCAGCCCTACCCGCTGCCCAAAGTCTTCCGATCAATCGATCGAGGGGATGCGTTTAGCGGAACGAGCGCGGGATCAATTTCCGTGGCAAGAAACAGAGTTAGTCTTACATGGGAGTGAAGGGGTTACAGTGGAGGGAGGGGGGAGGGAAGGGGGATGGTGGGGGATAGAGTTGACTTCGCGGGCAAGACTAGGACGGATTTAGATACGAAACAGCTGCTGCCGGCAGCTTGTGGTCAAGAAATATGAAGAAGGCAGCAAGATTGTTTAGAGATACAGCGCGGAAACAGGCCCTTCGGCCCACCGGGTCCGTGCTAGCCCAACCAGCGATCCCCGCACACACTAACACTATCCTACACCCACACACACTGGGGACAATTTGACACATTTACACCAAGCCAATTAACCTACAAGCCCGCACGTCTGTGGAGTGTGGGAGGAAAGGCCCCTCTCATCAAAGGATGAGTGGGGATCTCATTGAAACATATATGAGATTATTAAGGGCTCGGACACGCTGGAGGCAGGAAACATGTTACTGATGTTGGGGGAGTCCAGAACCAGGGGCCACACACACACACACACACACACACACACACACACACACACACACACACACACACACACACACACACACACACACACACACACACACACACACACACACACACACACACACACACACACACACACACACACACACACACACACAGTTTAAGAATAAGGGGCAAGCCATTTAGAACGGAGACGAGGAAACACCTTTTCTCACAAAGCGAATGGCATGTTGGCCTTTATAACAAGAGGAGTTGAGTCTAGGAGCAAGGAGGTCCTTCTGCAGTTGTACAGGGCCCTAGTGAGACCTCACCTGGAGTATTGTGTGCAGTTTTGGCCTGTTGGCCTTCATAACAAGAGGAGTTGAGTATAGGAGCAAAGAGGTCCTTCTGCAGTTGTACAGGGCCCTGGTGAGACCACACCTGGAGTATTGTGTGCAGTTTTGGTCCCCTAATTTGAGGAAGGACATTCTTGCTATTGAGGGAGCCCAGCGTAGGTTCACCAGGTTAATTCCCGGGATGGCGGGACTGTCATATGCTGAGAGAATGGAGCGGCTGTGGGCTTGTACACTCTGGAGTTTAGAAGGATGAGAGGGCATCTCATTGAAACGTATAAGATTTTTAAGGGTTTGGACACGCTAGAGGCAGGAAACATGTTCCCGATGTTGGGGGAGTCCAGAACCAGGGGTCACACACACACACACACAGTTTAAGAATAAGGGGTCGGCCATTTAGAACTGAGACGAGGAAACACTTTTTCACCCAGAGAGTTGCGAGTCTGTGGAATTCTCTGCCTCACAGAGGGCGGTGGAGGCCGGTTCTCTGGAGAGAATTCTTTCAAGAGAGAGACTCTTAAAGATAGCGAGAGAGAGTCAGGGGATATGGGGAGAAGGCAGGATCGGGGTACTGATTGGGGATGATCAGCCATGATCACAATGAATGGCGTTGCTGGCTCGTAGGGCCGAATGGCCTCTACTCCTGCACCTATTGTCATTGCTTCTCTCCAGAGATGCTGCCTGTCCCGCTGAGTTACTACAGCGTCTTGTGTACATCTAAAGGACACAGAGACCTGATTTACTCGATCGAGTCTTAGATGTCCAGGGGTGATGATGGGCGAAATGTATTGGAAGGAACTGCAGAACTGCAAGATCGATCCCTGGGATGGCGGGACTGTCATATGAGGAAAGATTGAAAAGACTAGGCTTGTATTCACTGGAGTTTAGAAGGATGAGGGGGAGGAATCTTATAGAAACATAAAATTATAAAAGGACTGGACAAGCTAGATGCAGGAAAAATGTTCCCAATGTTGGGCGAGTCCAGAACCAGGGGCCACACACACACAGTCTTAGAATAAAGGGGAGGCCATTTAAGACTGAGATGAGGAGAAATATTTCCACCCAGAGAGTTGTGTGAATCTGTGGCCATTTGGGACTGAGATGAGGAGAAACTTTTCCACCCAGAGAGTTGTGTGAATCTGTGGCCATTTGGGACTGAGACGAGGAGAAACTTTTCCACCCAGAGAGTTGTGTGAATCTGTGGCCATTTGGGACTGAGATGAGGAGAAACTTTTCCACCCAGAGAGTTGTGTGAATCAGTGGCCATTTGGGACTGAGATGAGGAGAAACTTTTCCACCCAGAGAGTTGTGTGAATCTGTGGCCATTTGGGACTGAGATGAGGAGAAACCTTTCCACCCAGAGAGTTGTGTGAATCTGTGGCCATTTGGGACTGAGACGAGGAGAAACTTTTCCACCCAGAGAGTTGTGTGAATCTGTGGCCATTTGGGATTGAGATGAGGAGAAACTATTTGCACCCAGAGAGTTGTGTGAATCTGTGGCCATTTGGGACTGAGATGAGGAGAAACTTTTCCACCCAGAGAGTTGTGTGAATCTGTGGCCATTTGGGACTGAGATGAGGAGAAACTATTTGCACCCAGAGAGTTGTGTGAATCTGTGGCCATTTGGGACTGAGATGAGGAGAAACTTTTCCACCCAGAGTTGTGTGAATCTGTGGCCATTTGGGACTGAGATGAGGAGAAACCTTTCCACCCAGAGAGTTGTGTGAATCTGTGGCCATTTGGGACTGAGACGAGGAGAAACCTTTCCACCCAGAGAGTTGTGTGAATCTGTGGCCATTTGGGACTGAGATGAGGAGAAACCTTTCCACCCAGAGAGTTGTGTGAATCTGTGGAATTCCCTGCCACAGAGGGCAGTGGAGGCCAAATCACTGGATGAATTTAAGAGAGAGTTAGATAGAGCTCTAGGGGCTAGTGGAGTCGAGGGGATATGGGGAGAAGGCAGGAACGGGATACTGATTGGGGATGATCAGCCGTGATCACAATGAATGGCAAATGGTGCAGGCTCGAAGGGCCAAATGGCCTCTACTCCTGCACCTATTGTCTATGTTTCTAAGACTCTGCACTTAAAGATAAAACAAAATGTTGGAGCAACTCAGCCGGAACAATAAGCATCTCTGGAGAGAAGGAATGGGGGGACATTTCATGTCGAACTGGTACTCAAGAAATTACTCACCTGTTGATAAATCCATACCCATTTCGAACATTAAACCATTTCACCGTGCCTAGAACCCTCGTTGCTGAAATTTTAAAAAAAAATTATGAAATATTGAAAATATAATAAATATTTAATGTACAAAAAATGCTAAATTTATACTAAATACTAAAAAATATCACGACGTTTTTATTTTCGATGTTTATCTTCAAAGATACAGGGAGGCCCTTCAGCCCACCGAGTCCATGCTAGGCAGTCACGGTGGCGCAGCGGTAGAGTTGCTGCCTCACAGCGCTGGAGACCCGGGGGGTTCGATCCCGACTACGGGCGCTGAGCGCGCGGAGTTTGCACGTTCTCCCCGTGACCTGCGTGGGTTTTCTCCGAGATCTCCGGGTTTGCAGGTGAATTAAACATAGAAATTAGGTGCAGGAGTAGAGGCCATTCGGCCCTTCGAGCCTGCACCATTCGCCATTCAATATGATCATGGCTGATCATCCAACTCAGTATCCCATCCCTGCCTTCTCTCCATACCCCCTGATCCCCTTAGCCACAAGGGCCACATCTAACTCTCTCTTAAATAGAAACATAGAAATTAGGTGCAGGAGTAGAGGCCATTCAGCCCTTCGAGCCTGCACCGCCATTCAATATGACCATGGCTGATCATCCAACTCAGTATCCCATCCCTGCCTTCTCTCCATACCCTCTGATCCCCTTAGCCACAAGGGCCACATCTAACTCCCTCTTAAATATAGCCAATGAACTGTGTGGCCTCGACTACCCTCTGCGGCAGAGAGTTCCAGAGATTCACCACTCTCTGTGTGAAAAAAGTTCTTCTCATCTCGGTTTTAAAGGATTTCCCCCTTATCCTTAAGCTGTGACCCCTTGTCCTGGACTTCCCCAACATCGGGAACAATCTTCCTGCATCTAGCCTGTCCAACCCCTTAAGAATTTTGTAAGTTTCTACAAGATCCCCTCTCAATCTCCTAAATTCTAGAGAGTATAAACCAAGTCTATCCAGTCTTTCTTCATATGAAAGTCCTGACATCCCAGGAATCAGTCTGGTGAACCTTCTCTGTACTCCCTCTATGGCAAGAATTTTGTAAGTTTCTATAAGATCCCCTCTCAATCTCCTAAATTCTAGAGAGTATAAACCAAGTCTATCCAGTCTTTCTTCATAAGACAGTCCTGACATCCCAGGATTTGTTAAGTTCCCCCTTATCCTTAAGCTATGACCCCTTGTCCTGGACATTGGCTCGTTTATAAATGTACAAAATTGTCCCTAGTGTGTGTGTGTAGGATAGTGTTAGTGTGTGCGGGGATCGCTGGTCAGCAGGGAGCCGGTGGGCCGAAGGGCCTGTTTCCGCGCTGTATCTCTGAAACTAAACCATCGATCACCTGTTCACAGTGTGTAGGAAGGAACTGCAGATGCTGGTTTAAATGGAAGGTGGACCAAAAAAAAAAAATGCTGGAGTAACTCAGCGGGTGAGGCAGCATCTATTCCTTCATCAGACTGAAGGGTCTCGACCCGAAATTCCTTCGCTCCATAGATGCTGCCTCACCCGCTGAGGAAAGACATTCTTGCCATAGAGGGAGTACAGAGAAGGTTCACCAGACTGATTCCTGGTTTGGCCCATATCCCTCGACGGGCAAATTCAACGGCAGCATTTACATCCAGAGTCGACCAAAAATGCAGGAGAAACGATATGCTTTGAGTGTAGGAGCAGGGAGGTTCTACTGCAGTTGTACAGGGTCTTGGTGAGACCACACCTGGAGTATTGCGTACAGTTTTGGTCTCCTCATCTGAGGAAAGACATTCTTACCATAGAGGATTTGAGTATAGGAGCAGGGAGGTTCTACTGCAGTTGTACAGGGTCTTGGTGAGACCACACCTGGTGTATTGCGTACAGTTTTGGTCGCCTAATCTGAGGAAAGACATTCTTGCCATAGAGGATTTGAGTATAGGAGCAGGGAGGTTCTACTGCAGTTGTACAGGGTCTTGGTGAGACCATGATGAAGCTGAATTTTAGTAAAGAATATAAGAAGATATTAAATTGGTTTCTGGGCTAGCTTACAGCTTATATTTAGTCTCAAATTAGGCTTGCCTCAGGTTGCAGGGGTGTGTGAGATAACATTGTCTCCCAAGTGAAGGAGCTAGAGAGATATCTTCACAGGGAGATGCCATAAACCAATGTTTATGGGGAGGAGGCGATAAAGGAAGAGAGAAATAAACAGTCACATCTTTGTAAACAAATAACCTATGTTTATGAGGGACCAAATGACAGAGGAAGCAGCGACCAGAGCAAGGGTGGTCTATTTGGAGATAAAACAAATGGACAATGTTTTTAGTATATCTTGTACCATGTAAAAAAAAAGGTTTGGTGTGATACATTCTGTGGAAACCTTTTCCAGTACTTCTGACCATGACTAATGTCTGTGGAATGTGATAAGGGGACAAAAAACCTATTTAAAGCAATGTAATTCTGTTGTTCAGAGAAGGTGACTGAGGACAGTCAAGTGTCTGTGTTGGTCACTTGACTGTAGTTCTCCCTCCCTTCCATCGGCCGATGTTAAGTAAAGTTTTGAACTGGTCTACCAAACAGTTTGTGTGGTGTCTGTTTATTAAGAAGCGAACCTGGTTTAGTAGTTAAGATAAGTAGCTTTTTCATTGGCGTAGTTATGCAGGCCTCGCTGGGACCACATCAACGGCTGACTGTGCAAGAGGTTGCGGAGGTTGCCGGGATTGGAAGGGAGATAACTGAGCTCTATCGGTCCCCTTGTAAGACCGACTCCCTAGAAACTCCCGGTCACATCTGTGATCCTTCATCAGAAATTGAATTGGTTCCCTGCCGAGGTTCTTAGAAACAGACAAAGGTAAGACCAGTTGGGCTTTATATGGGTATTTTTAAGATGGAATTGTGTATATTTTTAAGAAGGACTTGAGCGGTTTCTCTTTCTCTTTTTCTCTCTCTGTCTATCTCTCTTTGTTTTCTCTTTTTCTCTCTCTACTAAGGGCTCATCGGCCTCGTTGAGACATCCGTGATTTGTCGGGTTGAGATACGGGGGTTGAGGTGTGCGTCTGGCTTATTGAGACATCCGAAGCTTTGTCGGATTGAGAAATAAGTGGCGTTGTATATTAAAGAATTAGGAAGTCTGCTAGGTTGAGAAACGGGGGTCCCGGTTCGCGGGTCTGCTTCGTTGAGACACCTGGGGCTTATTTTAAGAGTTAAGACGTCTGCCAGGTTGAGAAACGGGGGTCTTGGTTAGCAAGTCGGCTTCGTTGAGACACTTGGGTCGTATATTCAAGAGTTAAAAAAGTCAGCCAAATTGAGAAACTGGGGTCTCATTTAGTGGGTCGGCCTGGTTGATATATTTGGAACAATTCGGAATTAAAAAAAGTCAGCCAAGTTGAGAAACTGGGGTCTCATTTAGTGGGTCGGCCTGGTTGATATATTTGGAACGATTCGGTATTAAGAAGTATTTTTTTCTCTCTCTTTCTTTCTATCTATCTATGGGGAATGCTCTGGAAACCAGTCCTATATATGTGTTATTTGAATCCTATGTATAATAAGAAATTTAGAATGTTAAGTTACAAGTTAACCAAATGGTTAGGGGATGATGCCTGGCCTATAGGGGGCACATGGAATGTTGAGACAATTAAATAAGCAGAGGTGTTGATATGGGAAAGGAAGACAGGAACCCACTAGAAAGCCGATTTAAAATAGACTTTAATTTACAGCAATTGAACAATGAATTCCTTCCATTTGGCCTATAAATTGATGTAAATGAGATTTACAAATCATGTTTTATTGTGAATTATTTGTGAATATAATTTGGACACTTAGGCTATTTAAAAATGTTAATCATTTATTAAGAAATAGATATGTTTAGATCTAGTAATTGAAGTTTGAAATTAGCTACAATTGGGTAACTAACTAATTATATGTTTTAATTTCAGGTCATCCAAGTAAGATTATTTTATATTTGTGTCAGAATGGTTCAATCTATGATAACTGAAAATTTCATTCAGTTCTCTTAATTTTTAAGAAGGTTATGGGCTTTTGACGGTCCATGCTCACAGTTTTTTGTTATGTCCATAGAAAATCAATAGGGAACAAGATGCTAATTTCCGAGTATGAAAATGGCCATAACTTTTTTATTACTTGAGATATGAAAGTGAATTAGGTGTCGAATTAAACTTATTGTTATGCTTTATCTGATGGGATAAATTGCAGATTTGATTTTTTTTTTTAAATCTCACAGTTTGGTAAATTGCTAGATAGTTAAGAAACTAGGATAGCACTAGGAAAGGATGGAAATTATTGCAACTAGAATGCCAGTGGGCAGAGGAACAAGAGAATAGAATTAAAAGACAGACAGGAGGTGAGAAACAGGTGATGGTTCGTAAAAAATAAACCCAGTACTGGTAAATCCTCTGGAGGAGACTTCATGTCTGGCACGACGACCCTATTTGGTAATGAAAATGTGGAGGAGTTAGATCATCTTGGGAGATGTCTACCAGTAGCAATGGCATCTTTACCTGGGACAGTTCCATCAGTAACATCCCTATAACTTGAAGTTCTGACCTTACAAAGCTCCCCAGGATTGGGAGCACGGGAATGCCTTTCTGTGTGTAATTTGTTTAAGGCATTGATGCTACCAGAACAGCTGGTCATTATTAAATGTACTGCACACACTGGTGCTGGGGACCCTATAGCAAAAGGCAATGGGTTGCTGATAGTGTATCCAAACAGTGCAGCCTGTACATCCTAATGCATAGTGACAGCAGCTAAACAGATGCTAGCAAATAGAACGGTCCTGCCAAACATGAGGGAGGTATGTACATTATAGAGGGACGCCTCTTGTATATAATAATAACTATGGAAACAAGAGGGCTGTGCCATTGATTCAGCACACCCCGCTTGGACAAGTTGGTGTATAACGATACATTTTTACCCGTCTTACCCATGCTGGTAAGGAGGGAATGATAGGATAACAAAGGAAATGTGGTGGCACTGCATATTAGGAATGGCAACTTTATTCATTTGCATGGGGTTGCCGACCTGTGTAAAAAGTTACATGCTTGAGTTGTTTTACTGTTCATGTTTTAAACTATCTGTTATGTTTAAACTATTTAAATAGTTGTTATTTGAATATATTTGATTCCTTTTTAATGCCTTTGGCAACAAAAAAAAGCCTTCAAAATGTCATTGAGGGTGAGTCTGTAGAACACTCTGCCTGGCAATTCCTGCAGTAGGTAGGTTGTTCAACCTTGTGAGAGACTACTCAGTCTGTCCTGGGGTTCTGGTAAAAGTAAGTCTGGATGGATAACGTCTCTCGGTAGTGAGTCTCAGTTGTAGGCAAGGTCCAAGATGAACAAATTTGGTTATCTCTATGTCGAAGGTAACAGATTAAGAATGATGAGAATGACTTGGATTGGAATTGCTCCTACTTTAGCAACACGTTGTATTTGTTAAACTATTAAATAGAGGATTGATTTTGGTGATACCAGTACTATATTCAAGAACAAGTGGTTGGGAGATGTTTACACGATATGTATTGGGAATATGACAACATGTTTGAAGGGACTAACTGAGAAGTATTACATATAAGCAAAATAAGTAAAAAAGATGAGAAGGAAGGGATATTGAATGATTTTGTGTTTAAAAAAAAATAAATTTAAAATCAGGAGAAAATGCAGATTTAGTTCTGTGGGCAAGGTGAGCTTGTAGGAGCATATCCGGAGAATTATGTGTCTTTAGCTCTCTGGCATTGAGGAAAATGATATATACATATGTTATTAATCACAAAGCTATCCAGGGGCTTTTGTTTGTGCTTGAGTTGAGGCTGGTAAAGGATGGGAAAGCAGTTTAAGGAGATAATGCCAAGGGCCCAGTGTTATAAATATTGCGTAGTAATTTTAGATTTATTTAGTAGGTGGAGTGAAGCTCTACCAACCACTGTTAATAAGGAAAAATGTGCACATTTTAATATCTGACAGCAATTCACTGTGTACACCACCCACAGGTATCTGGGATGGTGGAAAGAGTCAATGGGGATTGCAAAACAAAATTACCCAGGAGGTAAATCCTTATTCTGACAAGCAACTCTGTTATAAAAAATTGGGGACTAATTGCCAGGTTATTTCCAGTCTCAGCTGATAGAATCCTTGTTATGTCCCAAACTAGGCAATTGAATCAATGTGAATTCCCAGCCTGAAAGTATATTTCGGGTTTATATATAAGTACTGATGAGGGTTGGAGTAGGATGAAGGGCTTTGGATTTCTGGCATTGTGGCTATTTCCAGGGACCTTTCTACAGATCGGAAAGGTTGTACCCCAGCAGCACAGGAACATTATCCCCACAGAGGTTTGCCAGTGCTGTTGGGAGAATTTAAACTAGCTTGGCAGGGGGATGGGAACAAAAGGAAATTTAAGAAGGAAAGTTGGAAAATAAAGATTAGACAACTGGAAAGCAAAATAAATAGGCAGTGGAAACAAAAACAAGTAGTAAATTAGGTTGGAGTATATAAAATGAGGAAAAATAAGGCAATGTACTTAATTGCGTACGGCATTGCAATAAGGTAGATAAATTAACAGCACAAATAAAATGTAAATGCAATAGTAAAACACAAAGTGCTGGAGTAACTCAGCGGGACAGGCAGCATCTGTGGAGGAAATCGATAGAGGATTTGGGCCTACTTTTCTCTAATAGAAATTGTGTAAGGAAAAATTAAATAAAGGCAAAAGAATCAACAAATTTTGTCAAGGGTTTGGCAGTACATTAAATCTCTTTGTGGACATTTTGTTGGGAATTCATCCCCTCTGCAATGTGGAAATGTAGTGTATTCATTAAGTACAACATAATTAAAAAATAGATGCAGATATGGATAAATAGAAAAAGCATGAAGTACTATCATCTACATATATAGGATCGACAAAATGAATGATCAGTTATAGGTGAAGGACAAATTTGTAGAATATATATACAAGGGTTTTCAGAACTATGATGTTGAGGATCCAGCTAAGGAAAAGCTTATTGTTGAATTGAGTATTGTACACTAAGGGGATTGATTAATAGTCTTGTTTTAAAGACACTTTTAGGGAAAATTCCACATAGGATGGTGGAATTTTACATTGAGTTTGATGTGGGTTAATACAAAATTGGACTCTCAAATCGAAATAAAAGGATTTATGAAGTTATGAGCAGTGGGATGGCTGACAAGCCACATTAGAAAGCTTGATGATGGATATGCAATGGCTATCATTCAAATAAATGATTTATATAATTCCTCTAAAGCATCAAAACCCAAGAAATGTGATTTGTTTTTGAATGCCAGGAGAAAATAAAGGAAGAGGCTTATAGTATTGCTAGGAATAGCAGTAGGCCTAAAATTGTGTGTTTTAGAACAATCAAATGAGAACTAAGAAAAAAAAAAGAAAAAGGGAAAGTAAATTACAAAGAGACGTCTTTGAAAATGAAATATTATATACAGCTGGTAAAACAATGTTTTTGTATATGTACTGCTTGTAAAACAATGTTTTTGTATGTGGAATGTGGGAAATTCGAAGCAATGAGCAAAGTTGTGTGTCACTTTTTAAGAAGTTGTCCTTTAAAATGCAAATTTACAAAGGTTATGGTGTGCTAATGTGTTGGATGATTATAGATCTTTTGAACCAAGTTTAAAAAAGACTCATCCCGATTAAAGTGTTAAATGAGATTGGAAATGTCAAAATTACAGAGAAAAGTAAATGTATTATTGATTACTGATTCTGAATGAGTTCTTTTGGAAAAGATTGTTTTGATATGATAACAGAGGTTGTCTTTTAAAATGCAAATGAAGCAAGATTACTGTTTTCAAGCAAACAAAGATGTTGAAGCATGGGCTGTGTGAGAGAAATGAAGGTAGATGAAAAAATTGTTTTATGACTTAAAAAAGGAGGTTTGAGGGAACTCACAATGAGGGATGAAAGGTGAGAAGATAAAGTAGATTGGGGAAGAGAACATATTTGGAGAATTGAATATTTAGGTGGAGAGAGCCTCTTCGGATATAATAGGATTAAAGAATAAATTCACAGGGAAGTGTTAAGAAGGAAAATGGAGGATCAAAGGGGGACAAAAGTGCTGGTGAAACTAAGCTGGTGAACAAGATTTACAACTTTTTATTACCCCTGGAGAGTGGGGGGAAGCCACTAACAGGCCCTGTGCAATTAACTAATTATGTATGGTCGGCAATTAACCCATGTCTTGCCAGATCTACATTCCCAGGTTGGAGGAGCTTTGCTGGGAGCCATAAAAGCTATACGATGGGGGTGCTGGGACAAGAAGAAATTGAAACTGTATTGAAAAGAAACAACCAAGTGTTGCTAACAACATGAACTGCTGTAAAGATGAAAGATCATCATCGCTGGATACATTTGATTGACTGTGAACAGTTTATGGAAACAAGGACGATGGGCTATTGATGTTCCTTTATTCTGGGGTGGCCCAGCCCACATGGACTGAACTTTCTTCAGAATGGCAAACATGCGGACTAACCCACATTTAAAGGATGGTACACACCTCCTTTTAAACAAGATTGAAGGCAAACATGACAAGCGCAGCAAAGATACCCTGACTACAGACAGTAAGAGGTCTGCAAAGGCCAGTTAAATCTACCTGTTTTTGCCACAACCAAGGCACTGGTGTATTTTAAGGAAACAGTATATTTGTGACAGGGCATTGTTATGTTGCAAATGCAGTGCACACAAGAGAAGCATGAACCAGTTACACCAGCACACAGGGAATTCCAAGCGAAGCCGAATAAAGGCTGAGCAATTTTTATGATCCTTTTCCTGTCCTATGGTAGTATATTATAGTGTCACGTCCGGGGGAGGTTGGTGGCCATTTAAAATGTTTGGAGGGACTTGTGGAACGATTGTCCACTATGAATTGATTGTGTTACTAGTGTACTATTAAATTGTCTGATGAGATGCTTATGGTCTTTCGTATGTACTCAGGAAGGACTGTAGTTGTTATCAAAATTTTGATAAAAGGATGGAATGATGAAGCTGAATTTTAGTAAAGAATATAAGAAGATATTAAAT
This sequence comes from Leucoraja ocellata, assembly GCA_036785375.1. Taxonomy (NCBI): domain Eukaryota; kingdom Metazoa; phylum Chordata; class Chondrichthyes; order Rajiformes; family Rajidae; genus Leucoraja; species Leucoraja ocellata. The sequence goes on from JAWMAR010005641.1 coordinate 17,404, forward strand.
TGGTTTCTGGGCTAGCTTACAGCTTATATTTAGTCTCAAATTAGGCTTGCCTCAGGTTGCAGGGGTGTGTGAGATAACATTGTCTCCCAAGTGAAGGAGCTAGAGAGATATCTTCACAGGGAGATGCCATAAACCAATGTTTATGGGGAGGAGGCGATAAAGGAAGAGAGAAATAAACAGTCACATCTTTGTAAACAAATAACCTATGTTTATGAGGGACCAAATGACAGAGGAAGCAGCGACCAGAGCAAGGGTGGTCTATTTGGAGATAAAACAAATGGACAATGTTTTTAGTATATCTTGTACCATGTAAAAAAAAAGGTTTGGTGTGATACATTCTGTGGAAACCTTTTCCAGTACTTCTGACCATGACTAATGTCTGTGGAATGTGATAAGGGGACAAAAAACCTATTTAAAGCAATGTAATTCTGTTGTTCAGAGAAGGTGACTGAGGACAGTCAAGTGTCTGTGTTGGTCACTTGACTGTAGTTCTCCCTCCCTTCCATCGGCCGATGTTAAGTAAAGTTTTGAACTGGTCTACCAAACCGTTTGTGTGGTGTCTGTTTATTAAGAAGCGAACCTGGTTTAGTAGTTAAGATAAGTAGCTTTTTCAACCACACCTGGAGTATTGCGTACAGTTTTGGTCTCCTAATCCGAGGAAAGACATTCTTGCCATAGAGGATTTGAGTATAGGAGCAGGGAGGTTCTACTGCAGTTGTACAGGGTCTTGGTGAGACCACACCTGGAGTATTGCGTACAGTTTTGGTCGCCTAATCTGAGGAAAGACATTCTTACCATAGAGGATTTGAGTATAGGAGCAGGGAGGTTCTACTGCAGTTGTACAGGGTCTTGGTGAGACCACACCTGGAGTATTGCGTACAGTTTTGGTCTCCTCATCTGAGGAAAGACATTCTTACCATAGAGGATTTGAGTATAGGAGCAGGGAGGTTCTACTGCAGTTGGACAGGGTCTTGGTGAGACCACACCTGGAGTATTGCGTACAGTTTTGGTCTCCTAATCCGAGGAAAGACATTCTTGCCATAGAGGGAGTACAGAGAAGGTTCACCAGACTGATTCCTGGGATGGCAGGACTTTCATATGAAGAAAGACTGGATAGACTCGGCTTGTACTCGCTAGAATTTAGAAGATTGAGGGGGGGGATCTTATAGAAACGTACAAAATTCTTAAGGGGTTGGACAGGCTAGATGCAGGAAGATTGTTCCCGATGTTGGGGAAGTCCAGGACAAGGGGCCACACACACACACACACAGTTTAAGGATAAAAGGGAAGTCTTTTAGGACCGAGATGAGAAAAACATTTTTTTCCCCCACACACACACAGAGAGTGGTGAATCTGTGGAATTCTCTGCCACAGAAGGCAGTTGAGGCCACGCAGTTCATTGGCTGTATTTAAGAGGGAGTTAGATGTGGCCCTTGCGGCTAAGGGGATCAGGGGGTATGGAGAGAAGGCAGGGATGGGATACTGAGTTGGATGATCAGCCATGATCATATTGAATGGCGGTGCAGGCTCGAAGGGCCGAATGGCCTCTACTCCTGCACCTATTGTCTATATTTGACTATCCTTGATCGGGCTTCACCTTGCACTAAACGTTATTCCCTTATCATGTATCTGTACACTGTGGACGGCTCGATTGTAATCATGTATTGTCTTTCTGCTGACTGGTTAGCACGCAACAAAAGCTTTTCACTGTACCTCAGTACACGGGACAATAAACTAAACCGAACTGGCCAGGCCCTTCAGCCCATCGAGTCCGCACTGACCACTGGGTCCACCCAAGGGCCAATTATAGACAATTGACAACAGGTGCAGGAGTAGAGGCCATTCGGCCCTTCGATCCAGCACCGCCACTCAATGTGATCATGGCTGCTCATCCCCAATCAGTACCCCGTTCCTGCCTTCTCCCCATATCCCCTGAATCCGGTACATTTGACAATAAGCCGAACTGAATTCCCTGCACACTTTTCCCAACGTCCCCTCCCTTCCCCCAACTCCATTCCACCTCGATTCCTTCCTCCAGCTTCACATTCCACATCACCTCTATCCTTCACTTGCCATTTCAGGTCAGCCCTTTGTCCAAAGACTGCTAATCAACCTCTTCCATCTATCTATCTTTCTTCCACCCCCGCTCCCTCCCCCCTCCCCAAATCGCTGCCTAATTGGCTTCAGTAAATCGCCCCGGGTGTTTAGAAACATAGAAACATCGAAATTAGGTATAGGAGTAGAGGCCATTCGGCCCTTCGAGCCTGCACCATTCGCCATTCAATATGATCATGGCTGATCATCCAACTCAGTATCCCGTACCTGCCTTCTCTCTATACCCCCTGATCCCCTTAGCCACAAGGGCCACATCTAACTCCCCTCTTAAATATAGCCAATGAACTGTGTGGCCTCAACTCCCCTCTGTGGCAGAGAGTTCCAGAGATTCACCACTCTCCGTGTGAAAAAAGTTCTTCTCATCTCGGTTTTAAAGGATTTCCCCCTTATCCTTAAGCTGCGACCCCTTGTCCTGGACTTCCCTAACATCGGGAACAATCTTCCTGCTTCTAGCCTGTCCAACCCCTTAAGAATTTTGTACG
>JAWMAR010005642.1:0-25035 GCA_036785375.1 Leucoraja ocellata
GCAGGAAAAATTGAAGGTAGACAAAAATGCTGGAGTAACTCAGTGGGCGAGGCTGCATCTATGGAGCGAAGGAATAGGTGTCGTTTCGGGAGGAGGCCCAGGACAGAAAGGTCGGATTCGGAATGGGAGGGGGAGTTGAAGTACTGGGCCTCCCGGTGGCTCAGCACTTCAACTCCCCCTCTCATTCCGAATCCGACCTTTCTGTCCTGGGCCTCCTCCATGGCCAGAGTGAGTCACACCTCAAATTGGAGGAGCAACACCTCATATTTCGCTTGGGTAGTTTACACCCCGGCGGTATGAACATTGACTTCTCCAATTTCAGGTAGTCATTGCTTTCTCCCTCCTTCCCCACCCCTTCCAAGCTCTCCCACAGCCCACTGTCTCAGCCTCTTCCATTCTTCTTCCCGCCCCCACATCAGTCTGAAGAAGGGTCTCGACCCAAAACGTTACCTATTCCTTCGCTCCACAGATGCTGCCTCACCCGCTGAGTTTCTTCAGCATTATTGTCTACCTTCATCTCTTTCTTGTTCTTCAGCTCCGCCCAGATAGCGGCACTAGAGGAACCATCCTAAATCAGTATCCCGCTCCCGTTTCCCCTCCCCCATTTATTTTGAAGCTGTTTATGTAACAGTGGGCCCTTGGGTTTAACATCCCCCTGTGATGAGACTCACACCTCAGAAAAATCTAAGCGCGATGAATCCAAAATAACAGGCAGTTAAATGGGATATGAAGATGGATACAATCCCTTAATCGTTAAAAGCCCCCCCGCTGCCACAGCAAAGCCAGCAGAGTCGCACCCTGGCCACTCCCTCTTCTCCCCTCTCCCATCCTGCAAGAGGTACACGCACACCTCCAGATTCAGGGACAGTTTCTTCCCGGCTGTTATCAGGCAACTGAACCATCCTATCACCAACTAGAGAGTGGCCCCGCGCAACTATCTGCCTCATTAGAGACCCTCGGACTATTTTTAATTGGACTTTACTTTAATTTATCTTGCACGAAACGTTAGTCCCTTTATCATGCACCTTTACACTGTGGACCAAAGATCTCATAGCGGATCAACATAGGCTACTCCTGCGAAATACAATGGACTGACATGTAGTATGCTACGGAGGGAATCCTGGGCGTTTTTCTCCGCCCATTTTAGTAACCTGATCCTACTGACCCGACTCGCAATGTAATCCAATGTAATCTTATAGCAGAGTTATAGGATCTTAGGTGTAATTCTGTTAGTTCTCACCTCTGTTAATTCTTGTCAAGAATACAATTTGACTCTGGTAATAGTGTTTTTTTTAATGTTTTTTAAATAATTTCTTTTTAAATGGTTCATAGGCTGTGTTTGAGTTGATTTTGTATTACACTTGCACTCTGTAATTCATTCATCTAATCACATTAATGTAATCACACTGTTCACATCTGCACTATTTGGGAAAATAATAGCAATATGAAGATTACAGTTGCTCTAGCCCTGAAATGTTACTTAAAGTTTTTGTGCTTATTTTCTTTTTTCTATGGAGTTGTTTCTCCACAATAAACGGGGTCTGGTCTTCCCAATAACCAGAGAGTGGAATGAGATCGGTCTGTAATGGTGGGGTTATCTAATTGTAGAATTTCACAAAATTAAATTTGTTTAAGCAAGATTTATAAATGGTGTATAACTTAAGAAACTTCGAGCCAGCACCGCCATTCATTGTGATCATGGTTGATCGGCCCCTATCAATAACCCGTGCTTACCTTCTCCCCATATCCCTTGACTCCACTAGCCCCTAGAGCTCTATCTAACTCTCTCTTAAACCCACCCAGTGATTTGGCCTCCACTGCCCCCTGTGGCAGGGAATTCCACAAATTCACAACTCTCTGGGTGAAAAAGTTTTTTCTCACCTCAGTCTTAAATGACCTCCCCTTTATTCTAAGACTGTGCCCCCCGGTTCTGGACTCGCCCAACATTGGGAAAATTTTTCCTGCATCTAGCTTGTCCAGTCCTTTTTTAATTTTATATGTTTCTATAAGATAACTCCTCATCCTTCTAAACTCCAGTGAATAGAAGCCTAGTCTTTTCAATCTTTCCTCATATGACAGTCCCGCCATCCCAGGGATCAATCTCGTGAACCTAAGCTGCACTGCCTCAATCACAAGGATGTCCTTCCTCAAATTAGGAGACCAAAACTGTACACAATACTCCAGATGTGGTCTCACCAGACCCTATACAACTGCAGTAGAACCTCTTTACTCCTATACTGAAATCCTCTTGTTATGAAGGCCAACATTCCATTAGCTTTCTTCACTGCCTGCTGTACCTGCACGCATGCAACTGTAGCTTTTTACTGTACCTCGGTACACGTGACAATAAACTAAACTAAAGAAACTAATCCAGAGTCTTTGAGTGGCTGTTGTGTCTGAAGAAGGGTTTCAGCCCGAAACGTTGCCTATTTCCTTCGCTCCATAGATACTGCTGCACCCGCTGAGTTTCTCCAGCATTTTTGTGTGTCCTTGAGTGGCTGTTGGTAGATGCAGAATCAATAGACTTAACACATTTTTCCATGTTCTTTGATTTAATTAATCTAAATATTAAAAATGTATAACCAAGGGCAAACTGAGTTCAAATTATTAGTCATTGATGTAATTCCCACTGAACAGAAACTGTCTCAGGTGAAGTCTGCTCTCGGTGGTTTCAGGTGATGGAGTCATAACCAATTGAGATAAACCATCACCACAGGTGGTGTGAAAAACCATGAACTAAGTTGTTCCTCCACACTGAAAGTGCCCCCGGGACACGGATGCAGAATTGCTTTCATTTACCTAGTCATGGACTTTAGAGATACAGCGTCCATCGAGTCTGTTCCAGCCAGCAATCATGTGTAGTAATCATGTGAACACTACCTACCACTATCCTACGCACTGGGGAAAATTGACCATTTTTTACCGACGCATTTGGAGTGTGGGAGGAAACCAGGGAAACTCACGTCTCTATCTCTGTCAGAGCAAGAGTGAACAAAGTCTATTCCAAGTCCGCGGACACCATCGGCTACCTCGTCTAACCTCGACCCCTTTTCATGCATCAGAAATGCAATATTCCCCACAAGATCGAGTGAGTACAACAACAACCCGCCTACATTTACAAAATATCCTCGCGTCTCTTTTAGGGTACCCCACAGTGCTTTACATGCGTAATGTCCCTGTCCCACTTAGGAAACCTGAACGGAAACCTCTGGAGACTTTGCGCCCCACCCAAGGTTTCCGTGCGGTTCCTGGAGGTTGCAGGTGGTTGCCGGAGGTTGCAGGTAGGGAGACTGACAAAAACCTCCGGGAACCGCACGGAAACCTTGGGTGGGGCGCAAAGTCTCCAGAGGTTTCCGTTCAGGTTTCCTAAGTGGGACAGGGGCATAAGTCTCTTTGAAGAGTAGTCACGAATGGCAACTGAAATGCAGGAGTCAATTTGTAGACAGGAACACACAAAAGGAGTTTAAAAACATGCTATACAGTGCAAAGCGATTTGGGTTTATTTCAATTGCAGTATTAGAAGCACCAAGCACATAAACACAATCGTTCTATTCAGTTCTTGTGAATGTTACTGGTGATGCAAATTATCCAAATTCAACATCAGGGTATTAAGTGTATCTTGTATTAATCTACAAACCTACAATATTGTAAGTGGTTAAGAAGTGTTTAAGATGGAACTGCAGAAGCTGGAAAATCGAAGGGACACAACAATGCTGGAGAAACGCAGCGGGTGCATCAGCATCTATGGAGCGAAGGAAATAGGCAACGTTTCGGGATGGAACCCTTAGGCTAAAACCAAGTTTAAATGATCTATCACTCTATGGGGGGGGGGGGGGGGGGGGGGAATATAAAATGACCCTATCTGCTGACCTATGTCCTATAAATGAACAATTATCTGCTGCCTTGGGTCTACCGGACACCCTAAATGGACCCTTGGGCCCATCTAGGCTAGCCTAGATATTAAAGATACCAGTTAAAACCAGGTTTAGATGGCCAATTACAGCCTTGGAAATACAAAATCACCCATTGCCTTGGTCCTACCAGACTCCCCAAATAGTCCCTTAATTGCCTAACTGGGGGGAGTTGAGGGTTTGATAGGCACAAAGCATCCACACCCCCACCCTCTCCACACCCCCACCCTCTCCACCTCCCCCCCCCCTTCTTCCCCCCCACCGCTATGGGATCTTTGCTGCCGCATGGAGTCAGTCGCATACTGGTGGGACAGGCCTCGTAAACACTGCCTCGTTAACCTGCCGTCACTCATGAGCAAAGATTATAAAGCTCCTCTAGGATCTTTGCTCATGAGCGCGCTCCAGTTAAAGCTCCATTCACAAAATCCTTTGTTCTCTCGGACATCACCGGCCCGCCCACTGACGCGTGATTGGTCGGTCCACATCACCATGACCCGCCCACTGACACGTGATTGGTCGGTCCAGATCATTATGGCCCGCCCCGTTAAGAGTGATTGGTTGATCCAGATCGACATGTCCCGCCCACTAACGTGTGATTGGCCGGCCGTGATCACGATTGCCCGCCCACTGACGTGTGATTGGTCGGCCTAGACCACAATAGCCGGCCCCCGCCGCTCACCGCGTGATTGGCCCGCGCCATCCCTTCTCTGAGAGGTCAGAGTCGGGAGGTCAGGTTGGTTAATGCGGACCGAGCCGAGGTGGCCGGCGAAACGATCGCCAAGCCCACGCTTGGTCTCAGACTCTGCACAATAACACCACTTCAATACCACACACTGCAATGAAGAAGGGGTCTAATCCCGAAACGTCACCCATTCCATCTCTCCAGAGATGATGCTTGTCCCGCTGAGTTACTCCAGCTTTTTGTGTCTATCTGCAGTTCCTTCTTATACGCTCGATTTTTATTTAATAATCTCATGTGTAAACTTGAATTCAATGATTCAATTATACTCTATTGTCACGTGTACCTCGTGACTGTGGGATTATTTGCTTTTGCATGCAAACCGGTAAAATACAGACCTCGCCTCCTCCATGGTCAGAGTGAGTCCCACCGCAAATTGGAGGAGCAGCACCTCATATTTCACTTGCGTAGTTTGCACCCCAGCGGTATGAACATTGACTTCTCCAATTTCAGCTAGTCCTTGCTGTCTCCCAGCTCTCTCACATCCCACTGTCTCCGCTTCCTCCTTTCTTCTTCCCGCCCCTCCCCCACCCCCACCCCTATACCAGTCTGAAGAAGGGTGATAACATCACTTCAATACCAGACACAATAAAATCACTTCAATACCAGGCACTGTAATGAAGAAGGGTTTCGACCCTAAACGTCACCCATTCCTTCTCTCCAGAGATGCTGCCTCACCCGCTGAGTTTCTCCAGCATTTTTGTCTAACTTCGATGTTTCCAGCATTTGCAGTTCTTTCTTAAACAATCATACTCTATTGTTCAATGTACCTCGGATTAGTGAAATGCCTTGTTTTTGCCAGTAACCCGGTAAAATACAGACCTGACCTGGGCGGTACAGTGGGCGCCGACTAGGTTGCGAGAAGTTCATGGAACAGTCTATATTTCCCCGCAGCGGTGAACCAGGCCCCGCCGCACCAGGTCCCCGCGCCGGGCCCCCTTCGTTCTCGGTTGCCCCCCGCCGGGTTGCTCTCGGCTTGGAATGATTCAGGGCTATTTTCCCAGCGTGGAAAAGTCAATGACGGGACGACATAAATGTTAACACAGTAGGAGGATCTTTCAAGGAGATACTTGTTCTACCCCGGTCAATCCTTCTTCTCACTGTTCTTGTCGGGCAGAAGGTACATAATCTTGAAAGCGCGTACTACCAGTCTCAGGAACAGCCCCCCCCCCCCCTCTGTTATCAGGCTTCTGAATGGTCCTTCCATAAGCTAGACATTGTGTGTTGAAGGGCCTGTTCCTGTGCAGTATTGATGACGACTTGTTTTCTCTGTTGAGCGGCAGTGCAAGGTTGATTTTCTGACCAGAGTGGAGCTTACTTTACTTTAGAGATACACCATGGAAGTAGGCCCTTCGGCCCACCGAGTCCACGTCGACCATCGATCACCAATTAACACTTGGTCTCTGTTATCCCGCCTTCCCGTTCACTCCCAACATACTTGGGACAATTTACAGAGGGCCAATTACCCTACAAACCCGCATGTCGTTTGAATGTGGGAGAAAACCGGAGCACCCGGAGGAAACCCACGCGGTCACCGGGAGAATGTGCAGGTTCCGAACAGTGAACATGGTCAGGATCGAACCCGGGTCTCTGGCCCCGTGAGGCAGCCGTTCAATCTGCTTCTCCATATGACCTCAGAAATATTAACCCTTCCCTTTCCATATACTGTACACTGCCCGACCTGCTGAATGCCGACATCGTTTTCTGTTGTTTTGTTGGCATTTTATGGTCAGACTCACGTTCCAATCACCCATTTAACGGGAAAAACTTTAGTTTAAGGGAATGAAATTTAACCGAAGCTGATTACAAATGACATCGGCTTTCTGGTCAGGGATGTGATTGACGGGGCTGAGCTCCGCCTCCCCTCAGCCGGGCCCCGCCCCTTTCATTGATTGTTCCACAGCTCCGGGCTCCCCCGGGTCCTAAACCCCGCCCACACGTTGTTGTCCAGCCTCACTGACCTCCTCTGGCAGCTTGTTCCATTTCCCCACGACCTTCTGTGTGAAAATATTGTTCCTCAGGTTCCGATTAAATCTTGCACCTCTCACCACAAACCTGTGTCCTCTAGTTCCCGACTCCACTACTCCGGGTAAAAGACTGTGCATTCACCCTATCCATTCATCTCTTGATCCCATGCACTTCAGCCTCCGGCGCTCCAATTAATTACTGTAGAGCGTCAGCAGTTTCAGCGAATTGGGAATGCGTTTTGAACCAGGAAGTGGAGGTTAAAATGGCTGCGAAAGACCCGGTCGAGAGTTGGACCGAGGAGATAATTTGTCCCATCTGCCTGGATTTCTTCAACGATCCGGTGTCACTGGAGTGCGGGCACAACTTCTGCCGCTCCTGTATCACACAGAGTTGGGACAGGGAGGGGAGAAACTCCTGCCCGGAATGTAGAGAGCAGTTTACAGACCGCACCTTCAGGGTTAGTTGGGCCTTGGCGAAACTGTCTGAGAAAGCTCGAACACTGAGCCTGAATCGGACAGAGAAGGAAAGTAAACTTCAGTGCGAGGAACATCAGGAAGAACTGAAGTTGTTTTGTGAAACTGACAAGAAGTTGATCTGCCTGGTTTGTGCAGCCGGGCGGGAACACAAGTCTCACAACTTCATGCCGGTTAAAGAAGCTGTTGAAACCTACAAGGTAAATGCAAACCGATTTTGATCGCATCATTGTTGAATTTCATCTTTATAATCTAACACTTTTATTCTCCGATTTTCAATCACAATCCCAGGATCAGGCGAAATCTTCCATCCAGTCTCTCACAAAAAAGAAATCGGAGATCCAGCGAATGGAGCAGCAACAGAAACAGAAGATTTCTGGAGTTCTGGTGAGGCTTTTAAGTTTCGATTTCCTGATCTTGTGTAGATTTGATGCGTGCAATAACAGGGCAGCGCAGTGACACAAGTAATGCTGCTGTCTCCTAGTTCTGGTGAGAGGGTTCGATCCTGACCTCGGGTGCTGCCCGTGTGGTTCACGCCTTCTTCCTGTGACCGCGTCTGATTCCTTCCACGTCCCCAATACACGCTGGTTCAATGGTCAATCGGTGACTGTTATAACCCCTGGGAAAGTGGGTGGTGGACGGATAAATGGGAATCAATGGGCACGTGAACAGGAATAGGCAGCAGGGAATTGTATTGGGGGTAGAGGATTGATGGGTTATAACATTACCCTCACGACATTTCAGAAGCATTTAGACCAGGGGTGGGGAACCTGCGGCCATTAAGTGCGGCATTTTGAATGAATCCAAATTTTGTAGAACAAATCCATTTATTTTTATTAATATGTTTTTGTTTGTCTTTTATTAATTTTATTTTAATCTTAAAATGAACTTATTTAAAATACCAAAGAGTAAAAGAAGATTCAACTAAATAATCCTCCCCGACTGACGGCCACAATTAAAACATTAGTAAGTCATGAGGGCTATTTTAACAGCTGTTATGCTCATGATTTAGTTCTAACGCGACTCTAGAATGTACGTTAACCTCACTGCCTAACTGGTGCCACCACCGCCTGAGGCTGGTTGACCAGAGGGAAAATGTCTGGGAGAGTTCGCTGGCCATCCAGTCTACAGTATTATCAACTTTTGATAATGTTACACGTGCCTTTACATTTGAAGTTGAATTTGGGAATAGTTAAACAACGTTATTGTTCGACTGTATTTTTTTTAATTCTGTCTGATTAACATCCCATCATGTAAAAAAAAACCCAAGAGAACGCTGAGGGAAGAAAAAAAAAAGTTTTTAATGAGTATTGTGAACTGAAATTTTATCAAAGCAAGAATTTCATTGTCCTATCAGGGACACATCACAATAAGTGTTTAAGAGGAACTGCAGATGCTGGAAAATCGAAGGTACACAAAAATGCTGGAGAAACTCAGCGGGTGCAGCAGCATCTATGGAGCGAAGCTACACCCGCTGAGTTTCTCCAGCATTTTTGTGTACCTACACATGACAATAAACTCACTTGAGTTGACTTGACTTCTTCCTGCTCAAGTTAAGATGATTTGCTTGCTTTGTGATACTGTAATATCAACATTGAAGAAATCCAATGCTCATCAGCATTATGCCACTCCTAAGGACCACAAATATTTCAACTTAGAGAGTGAGGTGCGAAAGGTTGCATTGCAGAAATTAAAAGATGAAAAGCAAAGGCAGTTATTTCAAGCAGCGGCAAGACCCGGAAATAATGCTACTGAAGCGACTTGTCTACTGGGGAGGGGGGCAAGCCATTTAGCGATGTAGAAACCATTAAAGAACGCATTGTCGAAGTTGAAGGATGCTTAGACCCCGATAAGGTTTCACAGTGCAAACAACTGCCTCTTTCAAGGAGAACTATCATTGATCAGCAGCATGAATTAGGCCTCAACGTCACAGAACAACTTCACACAATACTCCAAAAGGAAAATATATATTAATCAATCGCTTTGGATGAATCAACTGATACTACTGACTCGGCGCAGGTTTTATACTTCATTCGGGCCATAACAGAAGATTTTCTTTGCTACGAAGAGTTAGTTGCTTTGGGCACTCTTACAGGTAGAACATGAGGAATAGATTTCTTCAACAACTTTCAAGATAAATGTCGTGAAGTTGGACTGGATTTGGTTAATTTAGTGAGTGTATGTACAGACCTTCCATGACAGGAAAACGTGAAGGGTTTATTACACAGATAAAAAAGGTATTATCAGATCCAGATGCTCTAATTTCATTTCATTGTATCTTGCATCAGCAAAATCTCTGTGCTAAATCTACTATTTTAAGTGACACTTTGCAACAAGTTATAAGTATTGTTAACTATATTCGTGCAAATGCAACACGGCATCGTCAGTTTCGTAATATGCTAAAGTTGGACGATGAGGCATTCACTGTGGATTTACCGTATCATTGTAAAGTGCATTCGCTATCGCAGGGACAGGTGTTAGCAACATTTTTATCTTTGCGAGAACAGGTAGTTAAATTTCATGAAGAACAGAATCAGCAATGTGAATTATTGAAAGAAGATTTCTATAGAAATACCGCATTTCCCTGTGATATCATGTCAAAGCAAAATGATTTGAATGTTTCTTTGCAAGGTACTATGTCTATATATGATATGCGGCAAAAAAATCCAAGCATTTTGAAAAAAGCTACATTTTTTGAAAACTCTTCTTGAAAAGGAAATTTCGGATAAACATTTTCCCCAGTTAATGAAGGTCATCGATGAGCAGGAGGTTTCATGCAAATTATTTGAAGAATACACAGCTGTTATAAACGTATTAATTAAAGAATACAATGAAAGGTTCACTGACTTTGAGAATCATGACATCACACTCAAATTAGCATTTCAACCTTACTGTTGATGTCTCCGTTATGATACCGTTGTGGCTATAGGGATCAGGGAGTATGGAGAGAAGGCAGGTATAGGAAACTGAGTTGGATGATCAGCCATGATCATATTGAATGGCGGTGCAGGCTCGAAGGGCCGAATGGCCTACTCCTGCACCTAATTTCTATGTTTCTATGTCTCCAAGGCTCCTAAAGAACTATATATGGAATTGATTGAGCTATCAAAAGATGACATTTTAAAGTCCTTTTTTAACGCTAGGAAATATCCGATTGAAACATGGAAAAATGCAATAGAACACCCCAACATGCACAAAAATGCTTTCTTGCTTTTCAACCACTTACTTCTGCGAATCTACATTCTCCTACCTAATACAAACCAAGACACCCTTAAGGTCACAAATGATGGATCTAGAAGATCAGCTGAAACTGCGTACCTCCATGTTGCAACCAAATATTCAATGCTTTCCCAAAAAAAGCAGTTATAACAAAGTCATTAAAAGTTTAGTTAACTTTAGAATTCACAAATTGTTTTCATTTTCTTGAAGTTAGTACATAGTAGTTAGATTTTTACAAAACAATGTACATTTTGAAATATATCTAATTGAAGTTTCTTGGATGCGGCCTTATTAGATTACAGCCAGCTTAATGTGGCATTCCAACATGAAAAGGTTCCCCAACCCTGATTTAGACAAACTGTCTAAATGCTTTGAAAGTCTGAAGAAGGGTCTCGACCTGAAACGTAGCCTATTCCTTCTCTCAATAGATGCTGCCTCACCCGCTGAGTTCCTCCAGCATTTTTGTCTACCTTAGACAAACTATTGAATTGCAAAAGCAAATAAAAATTGCACAAGCCAAATGTCACCGTTAAAGTCGTTAGAAAACACAATAAATATTGTTCTTCACCTCTTATTTCATAGGAACAATCGCACAACCTTCAGTCCAAGATCACATCCCAGTATGCTGAACTGCACCAGATTCTCACTGAGAAAGAGCAGCGCACACTGGCAGATATCCGGGAGGAAGAGAAGAAGATTCTGAATACAATGGAGAAAAATCTTGGAAAGATTCACGAGAATTTAAATTCTATTCAGGAGGAACTCTTAAAGTTGCAGCAACAGATGGATCAAAAAGACAGTGTGGTGTTTCTGAAGGTGAGGGGTTACACTACAGTTTGGTGAAGTGAAAGTGCCCAGTCACAAAATGGTGGGTGACATTTCAGAAATAAATGCTGCATTTACCAGTAATTCGGAACTGAGTAAATGTTCCCTCTGTTCCAGCTGTTGTTGTTCAGAAACTAATTGTCCTCCTGCTGAATCTGTGGGATCTCAGGACTGTCTGGCTAGAATGTAGAGACGTGTTTGTATTATGTGGAGTTTAGAACAATGACAGGGGATCCTATATCTGATCTCGAGGACCACAAATGGACAGAGGGCAGTGAATATCTGGGATTCTCCAACCAAGAGACTCTGAGAGGTTTTACTTGTTAGACGTATTTAAACCAGAGGAAGGTACATTTAAAAAAAATGGGGGGCATTGTAATCGATGGAAATGAGGCAAAGAGGAGGAGTTCAGTCCTGGGCTAGATCAGCCATGGGCTAGATGAGCCATGACCACATAGTGGGGATTAACATTGAAATCTAGAACGTGACGCACACATCAGATTGATCATCTATATCCGGTTCCCATCAGCAGTGGGTGGTCACCTTGGGGGAATTTGCTCTGTTTGTTTTGTCCACCTTGTTTCACCATAGAATGACATCCCATTCTACATCATAGACAGACCATTTGGCCCATTCTATCCAGTCAAGATTTCTGCTCCACTCATCATCCCTCCCATCTACTCTCCACACCCGGTAACATTACCCCAAATTCCAGGAGCCCTAATGTGTTTATCCCGCTTGCACTTAAATGTATCCCTGCTGTTGGCGTCAGTCCTTCCATTGCAAGTGAGTTCCATGTTCTCATGTCTGCATTCCTTTCGGTATTTATTGAAGACCACGTTACTTTGATTATTAGTCTCCCCTTCGATTTGAGATATAATTTCATCCCCACCTATTTTAATCCACCGATAATATTAAATTCTCTCATCATTCCTGACATCTTCTCCAGATGAAATCCCACGACCTGCCCAGTCTTTTCATTACGTTCCATCCTCTCAGTTATGACGTCATTCTCATGAACATTCCTTGTGCTTTTCCCCATCGTTCTACATCTCTGCGACAATATCCGCTTTCTCTCTGCATGACAGTGGTGATAAGAGTTGGGAAATGGGAATTATCAGAGGGTTGTAGAGATTTGGTGAAATTCCCGCTGTCGGGATGAGGACGGTTCATCTCACTCAATTGAGATTTGTGTTTTATTTCTTTCAGGAGGAAACTGGTCGCAAGCAAAGGTAGGACATTGCCTTGACAGAAACATTGTTAGTTTTTGTGGAACACCTTAAAACATTTCTAATGCTCAGTTTGTAACCAGCTGTTCAATATTTGCAGGGTTCGTGATGAAGCCAAACCACTGTCGGTGGTAGATGAAGCCTTGCCGATTGAAAAGTTTCATTGCCCTGTTTCATTCAACACAGCACTCAAAGAAACATCTGATGACTTCAAGCAAGGTAAAGCTTGTACCTTTTCCATTATTCTTGTTTCTGATATCTTTAAGCAATACCTAGATGCAAACATTAATAGTATTGTGGACTGAAGGGAAATTGGATCTACCACTAAACCCATCAGCTGGGAAGCATCACAGAGTCAGACATTCATACTCCTGCTTTGGGTGAAATACTGTGGCTATTCGCCCTATCTGTGGACCTTATATAGATCTTATACATATCTATAAAAACACCCGGACGTGCTCTAAAGACAAATGTCCCTGCCTGTCCAACGTCTCCTTATAACCCAGCCCTTCAGACCTGATGAAATTATCATAAATCCTTTGCACCCTCTCTAATTTGCAAACAATCTTATTGTGTCAAACGGCATATTTAATATCCTGACCTATCAAAGCATGAGTGACAAACACATTCTTCACCACCCTGCCTGTCACTGTTGCATCTTCCATGGCACTGTGTACCTGCAGCCCGAGATCTCTCAGTTCTATAAAGTTCCCCGTTTACTGTGTATGTCCTGCCCTCGTTTGACTCGTCAAAGTGCATCACTGGAGTACTGGAGCATCCACGACGCTGAGAAAGTCGTGGACAGCACGTACAGTGAGTTGGTCACACCGCAGGTAAAAGGTAAGAGGACAGAAGGGGAACGGGTGGCCAAAAATCAGCAAAGCAGTAGGCAGGTAGTGCAGGAGTCGTGCAGATAGCCATTAATGATTATGATATAGTTGGGATCACGGAGACATGGCTCCAGGGTGACCAAGGCTGGGAGCTGAACATCCAGGGATATTCAATATTCAGGAGGGATAGAGAGAAAGGAAAAGGAGGTGGGGTAGTGTTGCTGGTTAAAGAGGAGATTAATGCAATGGAAAGGAAGGACATTAGTTTGGAGGATGTGGAATCGGTATGGGTAGAGCTGCGAAACAATAAGGGGCAGAAAACGCTGGTGGGTGTTGTGTACAGGCCACCTAACAGTAGTAGTTAAGTTGGAGATGGTATCAAACAGGAAATTAGAAATGCTTGCGACAAAGGCAAAGCAGTTATAATGGGTGACTTCAATCTACATATAGATTGGGTGAATCAAACTGGCAGGGGTGCTGAGGAAGAGGATTTCTTGGAATGTATGCGGGATAGTTATCTAAACCAACATGTAGAGGAACCAACGAGAGAGCTGGCTATTTTTGACTGGGTATTGAGTAATGAGGAAGGGTTAGTTAGTAGTCTTGTTGTGCGTGGCCCCTTGGGCAAGAGTGACCATAATATGGTTGAGTTCTTCATTAGGATGGAGAGTGACATTGTTAATTCAGAAACAATGGTTTTGAACTTAAAGAAAGGTAACTTTGAGGGTATGAGACGTGAATTGGCCAAGATTGACTGGCAATTAATTCTAAAAGGGTTGACGGTGGATATGCAATGGAAGGCATTTAAAGACTGCATGGATGAACTACAAAAATTGTTCATCCCAGTTTGGCAAAAGAATAAATCAGGGAAGGTAGGGCATCCATGGATAACAAGGGAAATCAGGGATAGTATCAGAGCAAAGGATGATGCGTACAAACTAGCCAGAAAAAGCAGCATACCGGAGGACTGGGAGAAATTCAGAGACCAGCAGAGGAGGACGAAGGGCTTAATTAGGAAAGGAAAAATGGATTATGAAAGAAAACTGGCAGGGAACATAAAAACTGACTGCAAAAGTTTTTATAGATATGTGAAAAGAAAGAGATTAGTTAAACAAATGTAGGTCCCTTGCAGTCAGAAACAGGTGAGTTGATCATGGGGAACCAGGATATGGTGGACCAATTGAATAACTACTTTGGTTCCGTCTTCACTAAGGAAGACATAAATGATCTGCCGGAAATAGCAGGGGCCCGCGGGTCAAAGGAGGTGGAGGAATTGAGTGAAATCCAGGTTAGTCGGGAAGTGGTGTTGGGTAAATTGAATGGATTAAAGGCCGATAAATCCCCAGGGCCAGATAGGCTGCATCCCAGAGTACTTAAGGAAGTAGCTCCAGAAATAGTGGATGCATTAGTAATAATCTTTCAAAACTCTTTAGATTCTGGAGTAGTTCCAGAGGATTGGCGGGTAGCAAACGTAACCCCACTTTTTAAGAAGGGAGGGAGAGAGAAATCGGGGAATTACAGACCAGTTAGCCTAACATCGGTAGTGGGGAAACTGCTAGAGTCAGTTATTAAAGATGGGATAGCAGCACATTTGGAAAGTGGTGAAATCATTGGACAAAGTCAGCATGGATTTACGAAAGGTAAATCATGTCTGACGAATCGTATAGAATTTTTCGAGGATGTAACTAGTAGCGTGGATAGGGGAGAACCAGTGGATGTGGTGTATCTGGACTTCCAGAAGGCTTTCGACAAGGTCCCACATAAGAGATTAGTATACAAACTTAAAGCACATGGCATTGGGGGTTCAGTATTGATGTGGATAGAGAACTGGCTGGCAAACAGGAAGCAAAGAGTAGGAGTAAACGGGTCCTTTTCACAATGGCAGGCATTGACTAGTGGGGTACCGCAAGGCTCAGTACTGGGACCCCAGCTATTTACAATATATATTAATGATCTGGATGAGGGAATTGAAGGCAATATCTCCCAAGTTTGCGGATGACACTAAGCTGGGGGGCAGTGTTAGGTGTGAGGAGGATGCTAGGAGACTGCAATTTGACTTGGATAGGCTAGGTGAGTGGGCAAATGTTTGGCAGATGCAGTTTAATGTGGATAAATGTGAGGTTATCCATTTTGGTGGCAAAAACGGGAAAGCAGATTATTATCTAAACGGTGGCCGATTGGGAAAGGGGGAGATGCAGCGAGACCTGGGTGTCATGGTACACCAGTCATTGAAGGTAGGCATGCAGGTGCAGCAGGCAGTAAAGAAAGCGAATGGCATGTTGGCTTTCATAGCAAGAGGATTTGAGTATAGGAGTGGGGAGGTTCTACTGCAGTTGTATAGGGTCTTGGTGAGACCACACCTGGAGTATTGCGTGCAGTTTTGGTCTCCAAATCTGAGGAAGGACATTATTGCCATAGAGGGAGTGCAGAGAAGGTTCACCAGACTGATTCCTGGGATGTCAGGACTGTCTTATGAAGAAAGATTGGATAGACTTGGTTTATACTCTCTAGAATTTAGGAGATTGAGAGGGGATCTTATAGAAACTTACAAAATTCTTAAGGGGTTGGACAGGCTAGATGCAGGAAGATTGTTCCCGATGTTGGGGAGGTCCAGGACAAGGGGTCACAGCTTAAGGATAAGGGGGAAATCCTTTAAAACCGAGATGAGGAGAACTTTTTTCACACAGAGAGTGGTGAATCTCTGGAACTCTCTGCCACAGAGGGTAGTTGAGGCCAGTTCGTTGGCTATATTTAAGAGGGAGTTAGATGTGGCCCTTGTGGCCAAGGGGATCAGAGGGTATGGAGAGAAGGCAGGTACGGGATACTGAGTTGGATGATCAGCCATGATCATATTAAATGGCTGTGCAGGCTCGAAGGGCCGAATGGCCTACTCCTGCACCTAATTTCTATGTTTCTATGTTTCTATGTTTCACCTCACCTTCACATGAATAAATCCCACCTGCCGTTCCTGAGCCCATTGGCCCAGTTCACAGGGATCCCATTTACTCCCAGATAACCTTCTTCACTCTCCACAATGTCACCAATTTTAGTTCCATCTGCAAACTGACTAACCGTGCAACCTACATACACACCCAATTGTGTATATAAATAAGGAACAACAGTGGACTCTGTCCCAAGTCTGAAAAACAACCCTCTACCAACATGCTCTCTGTGACCTTCAGGTAAATGTTGTATTCCATCGGCTAGTTCACCCCGGATTCCATGAGATCCAAACTTCCAGAGCGGCCTCTCATGCAGTGTGTAGAAGTTGCATCTCCCAGAGGGCAGTGAATATCTGGAATGTTGTTCCCAAGATGGTGGTGAAACGCTGAGTTATTGGATATGTGCAACTTTGCTACAAATAAATATTTGGTAGATCGAATATTTAAGATTATGGGGAACTCGCACAGAAGAGGAATTGGTGGCAGCTTAGATCAGCCATGATCACATTGAATGGAAGGGCAAGCCTGAGGAGCGGATCCTAAACCTGCTCCTGTTTTCTTGTGTTCCTATGCTCCTGTGTACCATTAAATTTACAGACTTGACACAGAGGAAATGCAGCAAAGATTAACAATACTTGTTCCTGGGACAATGAGTTTGCTGTGCGGGGTGAGATTGAGTAGACTAGGCCTGTGTATTCGAGTGTTCGGGTGCATAGGAGGAGATCTCAGTGAAACACAAAGTTCTTACAGGGCTCAGTGGGCTGGATGCGGGGAGGATGTTTCCCTTGTCTGAGGGGTCTGGAGAACGGGCACCCTCTCAGAATGTGGGCTGCACCATGTAGGACAGAGTTAAGGAGACATTACTGCACGCAGAGACGGGGGAACCTTTGGGATTCCCTGCACAGGTGGCTGTGGAGACTCAGTCATTCAGTGCTCTTGGAGCTGAGAGCCATGGTTGTACATTACAGAATCCGGCCCTTCGGCCCATCATGCCCATGTCCACCTATTTCCCAGCGTTACTAATCGATTTGCCCAGATTACATTGGTATTCTTGTGCACCTCACCTAGATAAGTGCCTCAAATATAATGATTAGATCTCACCACCGCCTCCTCTGTAGCATGTTCCAGATATCAACCTTTCTCAGTGTAAAGAAAACTTACAACTCAGATCCACTTTAAAATTCCTTGCTCTCAAGATAAACCTGCACTCTTGATTTGATATCCCTGCTGCAGCACCGATCTCTGCTGCACTCCACCAGTCACAGACCTTCAAGCAGAAACCTCATCCTTCCACCGCTACCTTCTACCTCCAACCACCAAGCCAATTGTGGATCCATTTCACCAGCTCGCCTTGGATCCCACCTGCTTTCACTTCTGGGCCAGCCTTACATGCACAACATTGACAAGTCCCTCAGTGAAGTTCATATATTGGTTCACAATGAGATCAGTGTGTTCTTAGTTGTACACATACATCAAATCCACCCGTCCATTCTGTCCAACACCCGATCATCCAACCTCTGCTTCCTTCCATGGTCCAAGCCACCCCTCCCTCTCTCTCACCCTCCACTCAAAGACACAGGGGCAGGTCATCTGGGCCCCTCATGTCTCCCCCCCCCCATTCACTATGATCATGGCCACTCCAACCCCACACCTCTACCTCCTCTTTAACAACCTCAAACTACCACTCACCTCAATATCCTCTTGCTCCAATCTGCCTCCATATCTGAATAGCCCGCTTCATTTCTCCATCCCCACTGCAATCTCGGAATCTTCCTCACTCTCCGCACTCGTCCTCCCCGTCCACCCTCCCCCACCCCACGATATTCCACCTCTCCATCCCTGGATAAAAACTCTGGGAAAGATGTGTGTTGTCCACCCGATGTGGTTGTGGGTGAAACCCCGGGCGAGGTGTCAGTTGTCCGCCCGCCTGTGCCCGAGTCTCCCCCCGACCCCCGGGGACTCTCTGATTCTCTGCTTCTCCCCCCAGTCTCCGTCACCCTGGATGTGGAAACAGCGCATGCGCAGCTCGAGGTGTCTGAGGATCGGAAGAGGGTGAGACTGACCGGGACCCGGAGGCGTCTCCCTGACACCGGGAAGAGGTTTACAGGCTGGCCGTGTGTGCTGGGATCGGAGGGGTTCACATCGGGGAGACATTACTGGGAGGTGGAGGTGGCGGGAGTCGGGTCTGGAGTCTGGGAGTCGCCGCAGAGACTGTGGAGAGGAAGAGACGGGTCACACTGACCCCGGAGACTGGAGTCTGGAGGATCAGGTGGCAGGGTGACAGGTTTGAGGCAGTCACCTCCCCTCCATCCCCTCTCCCCGCCCGTCCCATTCCCGGGAGGGTGGGAGTTTATCTCAGTTACGAGTCCGGGACAGTTTCATTTTACGACGCGGACACAAAGTCCCATCTCCACACCTTCACTGGGAATAAATTCACGGAGAAACTTTATCCTTTCTTCTGGCCTCATGATGTAAACGAGTGGCTGACAATCTGCTCTGGTCCCGCTCCGGGTGTGTAAAAGGGTCGGGTCCCGGGACCGGCGTCAGGAGCGGGGCTCAGGGGCTGTGGGGCAGAAACCCGGTGGACATCAGGTCGGCGCTAAACGGCTCCCATTTAATCCCCAAATTCCGCGTCGTGAAACCCCAGTGAGCGCGGAAATAAAACCAGGTGGAATGTAAATGTGGGAAGAGTGAATAAACAGCAACTGGAATCAGAGCTGTCTGTCTGTCTGTCGATCCGTTCATTTCAACGCGTTAACTGCGTCACTTCTTGGTTCCGCCACTAGTTGGCAGCAAAGCCACGTGGTGCGACCACAGACCAGCTGTAACTTTGAGAATTAACTTTGACAATTGCAGAAACAGCAGGAATCTGATTTAATAATTGACTTTTGTGACCTGTTACCACACCTGCGGCCCAAACAAATACATGGCTTAAAATGTGGAATAAAAGCAGAAATTGCCCCAAATACTCAGCAGGTCAGGCAGCATCTGCAAGATGAAACGGACCTTACATTTCAGATCTAATACTGATGACGAATTGTGTTTCCATTTGGATTTTCAGCATCTGTGTTTTGTTTTAGTTTTCCCAGTTGGATGGGTGATTGGAATGTGAGTCTGACCATAAACCGCCAACAAAAAACAGAAAACGTTGTGGGCATTCAGCAGGTTGGGCTGTATACAGTGTCTGGAAAGGGTTCATATTTCTGAGGTACTGTGGAGCTGTGGGTAGAGCCATTGTCTCACAGGGCCAGAGACCAGGGTTCGATCCTGACCTTGGGTGCTGTCTGTTCAGAGTTTGCACGTATTATATAAAGAAGGAACTGCAGACTGATGAAGGGTCTCGACCCAAAACATCACCTATTCTTCTCTCCAGAGATGCTCCCTGTCCACTGAGTTACTCCCAGCATTTTGTGTCTGTGTCTGCGGTTTAAACCAGCATCTGCGGTTCCTTCCTGCATAATATGAATGTGTTGAACGCTGGGCGCTGGTGTGTACACGTGAATACTTCTGTGAATGAAGTTTTATTTTACTGAATGAAGTGTTCTCTGCTCTCTGGGCTGGCGTTGGCAACGTGCACTGAGACAGACTTCTCTTCATCCACCTTTTATTAAGAAAATGCAAAAACACACAGAAACAGCGGCCGCCTCTGTCGGTGGTGAATCTTCGCCAGTCCCAGGATCACGCGTGGTCGGGAGGGTGGGACGGTTCCCGCTGCCCAGCCCAACTTGGGGAGGGGGTGCTGGGGACTGGACCCAGTGGGCACCCCCCCACCCCCCAACAATCCTCCCCGTGACCTGGGGAGGATCCAGGCGGCATCTCTGGGTAACATGGACAGGGCACAGAGTGCCGGAGTAACTCAGCGGGAGAGGCAGGTCTGAAGAAGGGTCTCGACCCGAACGTCACCCATTCCTTCTCTCCAGAGATGCTGCCATCCCGCTGAGTTACTCCAGCTTTTTGTGTCTATATTTGTGGAATATGGGTGGGAGATGGACACAAAGTGCCGGAGTAACTCAGCGGGTCAGGCAGCATCTCCGGGGAACATGGAGAGGACACAGAGTGCCGGAGTAACTCAGCGGGTCAGGCAGCATCTCTGGGGAACATGGAGAGGACACAGAGTGCCGGAGTAACTCAGCGGGTCAGGCAACCTTAACGCCTGTCAAGGGTTATGGGGAGAAGACAGGAAAATGGGATTAGGAAGCAGAGATCAGCCATGATTGAATGGTGGAGTGGACTCGATGGGCCGAATGGCCTAATTCTACTCCTATAATTTGTGAGCATCTCTGAAGAAAAAGGAACAGCTGACGGTTTGGGTCGAGACCCTTCTTCAGACTGAATGTGCGGGAGGGGGAGACAAAGCTTGGAGGGTTACTCCAGTCTGGGCTTTGGGGGGGTGGGGGGGGGGGGGGTAGCATGAATGTGGGGGGATTCCCCGGGTGGTCAGTTGTGTTTCTGCCGTTTCCAGAAGCGTTTGACGTCGGGGTGGCCGGTGGGGGTGACCACCATCAGCCGCTTGGGGTGATTCTCACACACCAGCACCCCCAGGTCCCGCGCATAGTCACGCAGCAACTCAAAGTCCACCTGCGACAGGAACTGGTTGTACAGCACACCTGTGGGGGGAGAGAGGGGGGAGGGGGAGAAGTTGGTGGGGGGGGGGGGGGGAGTAAGGAGGGGTACAACGAGAAGGGGGAGTTCACCCTAAACTCGACCGTGAGATGTCGAGGCTGCTTTCTGCCCGTCCCTTCTCTCCCCATTCCCATCTCCTCCACACTCCCTCTCACCATCCGTCTCCCCTCACCCCCCTCCCGTCCCCCCTCCCCTCCCCCCCCCTCCACACCCCCTTCTCCCTCCCCCTCCCTCCCCCAGTCCCCTACCTCCCCCCCCCCCCCCCCCCCAACCTCTCCCCGGTGCAGCCACCACACGGTGAACTTGCCTTGGGTGAACTGTAGCCGGTCACGTTCGAGTTCCCAGAGCCGCTCCTGGTCGGTGATGGCGGGAGGCAGCACCGGGGTCTGTGGGAGACAATTGTCGTGGGGCATCCGCCTTGGCCAACGCGATCTCACGGTGACAAACATTTTACTCCCCTTCCCATTCCCATACTGACATTTCTGCCCTGGGCCTCCTCCACTGTCAGAGTGAGGCCACATGCAAATTTGAGGAACAGCACCTCATATTTCGCTTGGGCAGCTTGCAACCCAGCGGGATTCATATTGATGTCTCTAAATCCAAGTAACCCTTTAATTCCCTCTCCCTCCTTCTCCCCCTGCCCACCATAGGTGTCCCGCTAGTTTTACTATTCGTGTCCCATAATCATCATCTCTTCCACAGTCAACGATAGATAGATAGATAGATAGATAGATAGATAGATAGATAGATAGATAGATAGATAGATAGATAGATAGATAGATAGATAGATAGATAGATAGATAGATAGATAGATAGATAGATAGATAGATAGATAGATAGATAGCCTTTTATTGAAATTCAGAATCTGAACGAAATTGCAGGAGTCATACATAAATACCATACCATATAATACCATACAATAAAACAACAATAAACACATATTAACATCCACCACAGTGAGTCCACCCAGCATCTCCTCACTGTGATGGAGGCAAAAGTCTTAGGTCGCAGTCTCTTCCCCTCCTCTTCTCCTTCTGCGCTGGGGCGATGCCCCCCCCCCCCCCCCCCCCCCCGGGCGATGTTAAGAACAGTCCCGCGGCTCAACACCGCGGCCCGGGGTGGTTGAAGCTGCCGCCCACCAGTTCTGCAGAAGCAGCTGCTGGCCCGCGGCCGAACCCGGACTCAGGCCACCGCCGCCAGAACACCGTCCCAGCCACCCTCACAATGGCTCATTGTGGGCTCCATTTTTCCTTGGACATCGGGACATTGACCACAACACACTGACTCCAACAGCTGCCCAGTCTGTGCCTCCTCCATCCCAGCTTTCCTGTGAGGATGCCATCCCTTCTCTCAGTTCCTCCGTCTCTGCCACATCAGTGCTCTAGATGAGGTGTGTAGGAAGGAAATGCAGATGCTGGTTTAAACCGGGATGGACACAAAAAGCTGGAGTAACTCAGTGGGACAGGCAGCATCTCTGGAGAGAAGGAATGGGTGACGTTTCAGGTCGAGACCTTTCTTCAGAGTTGTTTGGGATCACAGGAAGGCGGAACAGCGAGAGGTCTTCTACTCCCAAGACATCGGAGGTGTCCTCTTTCTTCAGGAAACAGGGCTTCAACTCTACTGCTATTGATGGTGCCCTCACATGTATCTCCACCCACTATCCGCACATCAGATCTCACCTCCCTCCCCTCCAGAGAGAATAAGCGTAGAGATCCCTGGTCTTCATCTTTCACCCCATCATCCCAGCCCCAGGCGCTTTCCCCTACAACCCACCCAGGGGAGGAGCCACTCTGTCCCTACACCTGGACCCTCACCACCATCAGGAACACAAACAGCCCTTTCTGGGAGGCAGAGATTCACTTGCATCTCCTCCATCCTCGTCTATGGCACTCGGTTCTCTCGATGTGGCCTCCTTTACATCTAAACGCCTCTACATCCTCAGAAGACCGAGGAAGTTTGGCATGTCTCAAACTTGGAAGAATTACGAGTCCGCTGTGCCAGAGGTGAATGAATTGGTGTTGATGTTGATCGGACGAGGACAGTATAGGTCTTACTGAGGATGTGTAAATGGAAGCAGGGAATGAAATTGGATAAAATAATCCAAGAGAGGAAAATAACGCTGAATTCACTGAACTTCTCGCAACTTTGTCGGCGCCAGAAACGTGGCGACTCTCTCTGTACTGCCTGGGTGAGGTCTGTATTTTATCGGATTACATGCAAAAACAAGGAATCTCACCGGTCCCTTGATACATGTGACAATAGGGGGGTTGCACGTAAGATCACTGGGTCATATGGCTTGACGCACGGAGCCGCTCAATCCATCTGGAGGACATCCGTAACTTCCGGTATATGTTAATTAATGCTAGAAACGCGTACTTTCCTACCTGTTAAAAACCGCCAAAATGTTGATATTTTGCGCTGAAAAAAATTGTGGAAGTCGGGGTAAGTGTGAGAGACATGTACCCAACTTCAGAATTCCAAACGTGAAGCGAAATGAAGGTAAAGAGAAGCGAGATCTGAAGGGACAACAACAGCTAAAGTGCTTGGTAACCATTGGCCGTGCAGATATCAGAATTGAAAATATTGGGGATTATCGCGTTTGCTCATTGCATTTCATCAACAGTAAGGCATTATTTGTGTTTTTTCTTGATTCCTTTGGCATCTAAAAGTCTCTGAAGTGATAAATCTGGCTGTAAATCTTTCTTCAGATACGTTTTCATTATGTATGTAAAAACCCACTTGAGAACCAGGGACGATTTAAAACATTTACAGCCAGATTTATCACTTCAGAAACTTTTTAGATGCCGAAGGAATCAAGAAAAACACAAATAATGCCTTAGTTGATGAAATGCAGTGAGCAAACGGCCAATGTTCAGATCCGACTCAGATTCAACTTTATTGTCATTGTGCAGTGTACAGTACAGAGACAACGAAATGCCAGTTAGCATCTCCCTAGAAGAGCGACATAAACATGAGCAATAAATACATCTATTTACGTGCATACAGTCATAGTATTTATTTCCTGGTGGAAGGAGTGTGTGTGTGTGGGGGGGGGGGGGGGGGGGAGGGGTGATTGGCAATCACCGAGGTACAGTGTTGAGCAGTGTAACAGCCGCAGGGAAGAAACTGTTCCTGGACCTGCTGGTCCGGCAACGGAGAGACCCTGTAGTGCCTCCCGGATGGTAGGAGGGTAAACAGTCTGTGGTTGGGGTGAGAGCAGTCCTTGGCGAAGCCGAGCGCCCTCCACCGACAATGCTTGCTTTGGACAGACCCAATGGAAGGGAGTGAGGAACCGGTGATGCGTTGGGCAATTTTCATCACCCTCTGCAGTGCTTTCCGGTCGGAAACAGAGCAGTTGCCATACCATACTGTGACATAGTTGGTAAGGATGCTCTCGATGGTGCAGCGGTAGAAGTTCACCAGAATCTGAGGAGACTGATGGACCTTCTTCAGTCTCCTCAGGAAGAAGAGACGATGGTGAGCCTTCTTGACCAGAGTTGAGGTATTGTGGGTCTAAGAGAGGTAATCGGAGATGTTGACCCCCAGGACCCTGAAGCTGGAAACATGTTCCACCTCCGTCCCGTTAATGTGGATGGGGGTGTGGGTGTGGGGGTTCGCTAAGCACTTTGGCCGTTGTTGTCCCTTCAGCTCTCGCTTCTATCTACCGTAATTTCTCCTCACTTTTGGAATTCTGAAGCAGGCTAAATGTCTCACATGCTTATCCCGATTTCAATAATTATTTACAGCGCAAAAATTGACAATTTCAGCGGGTTTTAACGTGCCCGCTACGCTGGAAACAATGGTAAGTGCCTACCTGCAGTTCATCGCGTGTAATCCATTTGGAGCAGCGTAGCAACAGTACGGGTCATGGGTCGTGACCCGACTGCCGTGAAACCTCCCTATAGCGGCCCTGTGTCCCAAAGATCCTATAGCGGCTCTGTGTCCCAAAGATCCTATAGCGGCCCTGTGTCCCAAAGATCCTATAGGATCTTTGCTGTGCCCTGGGCATCCTCCATGGCCAGAGTGAGCAACATCGAAATTGGAGGAACAGCACCTCATATTCCGCTTGGGGAGTCTGCATCCTGGTGGTATAAACATTGAATTCTCACAATATTGTTAACCCTTGCTGTCTCCTCCCTTTCCTATCTCCTCCTCTCCTTTTTCCTTTCTTCACCCCGCCCCCCATCAGTCTGAAGAAGGGTTTCGGCCTGAAACGTTGCCTATTTCCTTCGCTGCATAGATGCTGCTGCACCCGCTGAGTTTCTCCAGCATTTTT
>JAWMAR010005643.1:0-24998 GCA_036785375.1 Leucoraja ocellata
GTTTATAACATTATTTACCCCAGTTTTACCGGGTTTATCCCCCAGACGTGTAGTTTATAACATTATTTACACCAGTTTTACCGGGTTTATCCCCCAGACGTGTAGTTTATAACATTATTTACACCAGATTTACCGGGTTTATCCCCCAGACGTGTAGTTTATAACATTATTTACACCAGATTTACCGGGTTTATCCCCCAGACGTGTAGTTTATAACATTATTTACACCAGATTTACCGGGTTTATCCCCCAGACGTGTATGTTTATAACATTATTATACACCAGATTTACCGGGTTTTTTCCCAGACGTGTAGTTTATAACATTATTTACACCAGATTTACCGGGGTTTATCCCCAGACGTGTAGTTTATAACATTATTTACACCAGATTTACCGGGTTTATCCCCAGACGTGTAGTGTTATAACATTATTTACACCAGATTTACCGGGTTTATTCCCCAGACGTGTAGTTTATAACATTATTTACACCAGATTTACCGGGTTTATTCCCCAGACGTGTAGTTTATAACATTATTTACACCAGATTTACCGGGTTTATTCCCCAGACATGTAGTTTATAACATTATTTACACCAGATTTACCGGGTTTATCCCCAGACGTGTAGTTTATAACATTATTTACACCAGATTTACCGGGTTTATTCCCCCAGACGTGTAGTTTATTTGGTGATTTATTGATTATTACAGAGAGCCAGAGAGAGGGAGATAGATGTTTATAATCCTGGTGTTTTATATCAGGACGCTGCTCCAGACGGTGAGTTTCTATTATTGACCCCAGTTTTATTCCCCACACGTGTAGTTTATGTGGAGTTTGACCTCAGCTCCCCCACATTTACCGGGTTTATTTACAACATTATTTACCTCAGCTCCGTCCGCAGCGACGTCACCAACTGCCGCTTCTCCGCCGCCATTTTCATGCGGTCGATGCGGAGACTCGATCCCGGGGCGGGACCGGCGGCCATCTTGGTGTGGTCGGCGCCGCTGATTGGTCGGCAGCCGGCGGCCATCTTTGTGAGGGGTTTGATGGCGGCCATGTTGGTGAGGGGTTTACAGCGGCAGATTATTATATAGTTCAAGAGATTGCTCCCTCCAGCCACTTAGGAGAAAGCGTGGAGTTAGGAGAATGTCGTGAGTGAAGGGGGGGGGGGGGGGGGGGGGGTTGGGGGCGTCATCACCGCCCGCCCGCCCTGCGCCGTGACGTCACCGCCCATTGGAAGCTGCAAGATGGCGGTTTGTTTTTAAACGTGAAGGCGGATACAAAATGTCGGCGGCGCTTGTGACGCAGCGACAGAGACAGAGACAGAGACAGGCGGGCAGCGACTGTGGAGACAAGAGAAGCTGCAGCAACAACAACAACAACAACTGGGCCGGCCGCGTTTCATGGACAAACCCTGATGCTCACTCAAGGTCAAATCAAAGATCATACAGCAGAGCAAGATGGTCAACTCTCACGCAAGTTTGATGAGAGGATTACATGGATGGTTCATATTCAGAAAGTAGTGGACAAATGTAAGAAGATACTTAATGTAATGAGATGTTTAGTTGGATGTGATTGGGGGGCAGATAGAACAGCTTTGAAGGCTATATTATATAGCAATGTTACAAAATTTTGAGATTTAAAAAATCAAGTCTGCAATTTATCCCATCAGATAAAGCATAAAAATAAGTTTAATTTGACACCTAATTCACTTTCATATCTCAAGTATTTAAAAAGTTATGGCCATTTTCATACTTGGAAATTAGCATCTTGTTCCCTATTGATTTTCTATGGAGATAACAAAACATCTGTGATCGTGGACAGTCAAAAGCCCATAACCTTCTTAAAAATTAAGAGAACTGAATGAAATTTTCATTTATCATAGATTGAAGCATGCTGAAACAAATATAAAATAATCTTAGAAACATAGAAATTAGGTGCAGGAGTAGGCCATTCGGCCCTTCGAGCCTGCACCGCCATTCAATATGATCATGGCTGATCATCCAACTCAGTATCCCGTACCTGCCTTCTCTCCCTACCCCCTGATCCCCTTAGCCACAAGGGCCACATCTAACTCCCCCTTAAATATAGCCAATGAACTGGCCTCAACTACCCCCGTGGCAGAGAGTTCCAGAGATTCACCACTCTCTGTGTGAAAAAAGTTCTTCTCATCTCGGTTTTAAAGGATTTCCCCCTTATCCTTAAGCTGTGACCCCTTGTCCTGGACTTCCCCAACATCGGGAACAATCTTCCTGCATCTAGCCTGTCCAACCCCTTAAGAATTTTGTAAGTTTCTATAAGATCCCCTCTCAATCTTCTAAATTCTAGAGAGTATAAACCAAGTCTATCCAGTCTTTCTTCAGTTTCTAAATCTTACTTGGATGACCTGAAATTAAAGCATATAATTAGTTAGTTACCTAATTGTAGCTAATTACAAACTTCAATTACTAGATCTAAACGTCTATCCATTTCTTAATAAATGATTAACATTTTTATATAGCCTAAGTGTCCAAATAATATTCACAAATAATTCATAATAAAACATGATTTTTAAATCTCATTGACATTAATTTATAGGCCAAATGGAAGGAATTTAGTGTTCAATTGCTGTAAATTAATGGCCATTTAAATCAGCTTTCGAGTGGGATCCTGTGAATGCGCTGGTTTAGAACGTTCACATTGCGGTGGATTTGTGCCCTCAAATGCCCCGAAAAATACTGCGGGATATAATGGGCCCAAAATTAGCTACTCGCAACATTAAACTTTGTATAAAAGGATCTTAAGAAGCCCTTTTCACCTTCTGTTGTCCCCTATATGAGATCCGGCCCGTTGTCGGCGGTCGGGGGTTTAGAGGTTAATTTTTAACCTACTATAACACGTAAGGAAAGCCCTTAAAACTAATAATAGCTCAAGCGAGGGAATCTTCCAGCGATTTTTCGTTAATAATTAACTAGGCTGAAAACCCGCGATTTGAACAGCCTAGGGAAAATCGCGTTGTAAACCCGCCCCCTTTAAACGGCGCCAAAATCACGCACACGGGCTGGGACAGATTTTCAGCAACGCTTCAGGTAGGCTTTGCAACATACCTATATATCACATTCATGTATGTGTGTTTATAAACATTTCATTCTTTAACAAGAATTAACGGAATTATGAACTGACAGAATTATGAATCTAACCCTATATCACACACAAAAACCTCCCCCGCAATGTCAATTACCCTGCGAGTCGGGTCGGTTCCAGTTACTACAAAATCAATGCAAACACTGCTTGTGAGCCATTTAAAAATAAATGATTTAAAAAACATTAAAAAAAGACAATTACCAGTCAAATTTTATTCTTGACAAGAAGTATGAACTGACAGAATTATGAATGTAACCCTATATCACACACACAAACTGTTGCTCCGCAAAGTTGATTACACTGGTCAGGTAGGCTCCAGTTACTAAAATGGGCGGGGGAAAATGCCCAGGATCCCTTCCGTAGCGTACTACACATTGGCCCATTGTATTTCGCAAGAGTACCCATCTTGCTCTGCTCTAAGATCTTTGCTCCCTCCCTCCCTCCCTCCCTCCCTCCCTCCCCACAGTGAGTGACAGGATGGGGTTGGGGTTGGCGGAGCTCGGGGAGCTGGGGTTGGGGTTGGGGTTGGCGGAGCTCGGGGAGCGGGGCCTGGGGTTGGGGCTGGCATTGGGGTTGGGCCTGGCGTTGGAGTTGGGCCTGGCGTTGGGGTTGGGCCTGGCTTTGGGGTTGGGCCTGACGTTGGGGTTTGGGTTGGCGGAGCTCGGGGAGCGGGGCCTGGGGTTGGTGTTGGGCGTGGGGTTGGGCCTGTGGTTGGGGTTGGGGTTCGCGGAGCTCGGGGAGCTGGGCCTGGGGTTGGGGTTGGGGTTGAGGTTGGGGTTGGTGGAGCTCGAAGAGTAGGGGTTGGAGTTGGTGGAGCTCGGGGAGCTGGGCCTGGGGTTGGGGTTGGGGTTGAGGTTGGGGTTGGTGGAGCTCGGGGAGCTGGGCCTGGGGTTGGGGTTGGCGGAGCTCAGGCAGCGGAGCCTGGGGTTGGGGTTGGCGGAGCTCGGGGAGCTGGGGTTGGGGTTGGGGTTGGTGGAGCTCGGGGAGCTGGGGTTGGGGTTGGGTCCCGCCGCCGCCCCACCACCACCATCATTAATCTGTGTGTGTGTGTGTGTGTGGGCTGATGGGTGGGGGCGTCGTGCAGCCGCTGGAGGTGCTGGAGGAGTCATGTTGGGACTGAGGGGGGCGGGGAGTCGGCACATTCACTCACTGTATGTATCTCTCTATCTATCTCTGTATCTCTATCAATTTTTCAATTAAAAATACGTTATTGGCATGTTAAAAATACATTGTTATATTGCCAAAGTATAGGGTTTGCACCTAAGGTCACTGGGTTAAAGGGCTTGACGCACGGAACCGCTCAATCCATCTGGAGGACACCCGTCATTTCCGGTATATGTTATTAATGTAAGAAACGCGTAGCAACAGTACGGGTCATGGGTCGTGACCCTACTGCCGTGCAACCTCCCTATTCCAATATTGCTGGTTGTGGGAGGGCGGCTTTCTGTTGCGCTAGTATGGGTATTGTGGGCCGAAGGGACTAATTTCCAGAGGGCTAGTATGGACATTGTTGGCCGAATGGATTCGTGGGCTGGCAGCTCAGTCACTGAGGCCAGGCGGTACAGTCACTCAGACCTGGCAGGCTGGCAGCTGAGAATCTGCCAGAAATTCTGCCCAAAACAAGTGACAGACTGTGAGAGAGAAGGGGAGAGGGATGAATTATTGGGCTGGCAGTTCAGCCACCTACGCAGGTCACATTGCAGATTTTCTTCACCGCTGTTAATTATGTTGCAATTGTTATTTATGATCTATTTTAAAAGAAACAATGTCAAAGTGGCTGACAATAAAACAGGGAGAGACAACAGGACAGGAGCTGAAGCGTAACCAAGGTACAAACCAAAGACCTATTTCAGATCTATTTTAAAAACAAAATGCACGCAGAGACAAAAAGGATAAAATCACCTGCTGGACAAATATTTTCAACACTATTTCAGACGGGTGCACAGTGGGGGTGGGGCGTGGGCAGGCACGTCTTGGTTTTATCAGTGTTCACGACAAACTGAAACATGGCTCGTGATGCCGAGTGAAATATCAATAACCGGGCCCAGATCTGGTCTTTGGTTTGCACCTTGTTTACGCTTCAGCTCCTGTCCTGTTGTCTCTCGCTGTTTTATTGTCAGCCACTTTGACATTGTTTCTTTTCAGGGATTTGAATGGGAACAACATCACAAGAATCACCAAATCAATCTTTTCAGGATTAAGACATGTGTGAGTTCAGTAAGTCCAGATTTTGCATTTTGCGCGATTTGGTTACATTTCTGCTGCTGCTTCGTGCTTCCAGCTGTTCACTTTCTGCCATCAGTGTTTCTGTTTTGTAACTTGCAACTTGTTATTTAATACAACTTTTCATAGCCCCTTGTGAAAAAACTCTTTAGATTCTGGAGTAGTTCCTGAGGATTGGCGGGTAGCAAACGTAACCCCACTTTTTAAGAAGGGAGGGAGAGAGAAAACGGGGAATTACAGACCAGTTAGTCTAACATCGGTAGTGGGGAAACTGCTAGAGTCAGTTATTAAAGATGGGATAGCAGCACATTTGGAAAGTGGTGAAATCATTGGACAAAGTCAGCATGGATTTACGAAAGGTAAATCATGTCTGAGGAAACTTATAGAATTTTTCGAGGATGTAACTAGTAGCGTGGATAGGGGAGAACCAGTGGATGTGGTGTATCTGGGCTTCCAGAAGGCTTTTGACGAGGTCCCACATAAGAGATTAGTATAAAAACTTAAAGCACACGGCATTGGGGGTTCAGTATTGATGTGGATAGAGAACTGGCTGGCAAACAGGAAGCAAAGAGTAGGAGTAAACGGGTCCTTTTCACAATGGCAGGCAGTGACTAGTGGGATACCGCAAGGCTCAGTGCTGGGACCCCAGCTATTTACAATATATATTAATGATCTGGATGAGGGAATTGAAGGCAATATCTCCAAGTTTGCGGATGACACTAAGTTCTGGGGGCAGTGTTAGCTGTGAGGAGGATGGTAGGAGACTGCAAAGTGACTTGGATAGGCTGGGAGAGTGGGCAAATGTTTGGCAGATGCAGTATAATGTGGAAAAATGTGAGGTTATCCATTTTGATGGCAAAAACGGGAAAGCAGACTATTATCTAAATGGTGGCCGATTGGGAAAGGGGGAGATGCAGCGAGACCTGGGTGTCATGGTACACCAGTCATTGAAGGTAGGCATGCAGGTGCAGCAGGCAGTAAAGAAAGCGAATGGTATGTTAGCTTTCATAGCAAGAGGATTTGAGTATAGGAGCAGGGAGGTTCTACTGCAGTTGTACAGGGTCTTGGTGAGACCACACCTGGAGTATTGCGTACAGTTTTGGTCTCCGAATCTGAGGAAGGACATTATTGCCATAGAGGGAGTGCAGAGAAGGTTCACCAGACTGATTCCTGGGATGTCAGGACTGTCTTATGAAGAAAGACTGGATGGACTTGGTTTATACTCTCTAGAATTTAGGAGATTGAGAGGGGATCTTATGGAAACTTACAAAATTCTTAAGGGGTTGGATAGGCTAGATGCAGGAAGATTGTTCCCGATGTTGGGGAAGTCCAGGACAAGGGGTCACAGCTTAAGGATAAGGGGGAAATCCTTTAAAACCGAGATGAGAAGAACTTTTTTCACACAGAGTGGCGAATCTCTGGAACTCTCTGCCACAGAGGGTAGTTGAGGCCAGTTCATTGGCTATATTTAAGAGGGAGTTAGATGTGGCCTTTGTGGCTAAGGGGATCAGGGGGTATGGAGAGAAGGCTGGTACAGGATACTGAGTTGGATGATCGGCCATGATCATATTGAATGGCGGTGCAGGCTCGAAGGGCCGAAGGGCCTACTCCTGCACCTAATTTCTATGTTTCTATGAAGTAAGTGCAGGAGTGAGGTGTTGTTGGGATTAGTACACGGCCAAGTCAGCAAAGACTATATTCCTCAGTATTGTCCCTAACATATTTACCCCTGAGTACTGTGAATTATGATGGGATGTACAGTGCCCTCCATAATGTTTGGGACAAAGACCCATCATTTATTTAATTGGTTCTGTACTCCACAATTTGAGATTTGCTATAGAAAAAATCCCATGTGGCTAAAGTGCACACTATCAGTTTTTAATAAAGGCCATTTTATACATTTTGGTTTCACCATGTAGAAATTAAAGCAATGTTTATTCATAGCCCCCCATTTCAGGGCACCATAATGTTTGGGTCACAGCAATGTCATGTCAATGAAGGTAGACATGCTTAGTATTGTGTTGCATATCCTTTGCCTGCAATGACTGCTTGAAGTATGTGATTCATGGACATCACCAGTTGCTGGGTGTCTTCTCTGGTGATGCTCTGCCAGGCCTGTATTGCAGCCATCTTTAGCTGATGCTTGTTTTGGGGGCTAGTCCTCTTCAGTTTTCTCTTCGGCATATAAAAGGCATGGGTTCAGATCGGGTGATTGACTTGGCCAATCAAGAATTGACCATTTATTAGCTTTGAAAAACTCCTTTGTTGCTTTAGCAGTATGTTTGGTATAATTGTCTTGCTGTAGAATGAACCGCCAGCCAATGAGTTTTGAGGCATTTGTTTGAACTTGAACAGGTAGGATGAATCTATACACTTCAGAATTCATTACGCTACTACCATCAGCAGTTGTATCATCAATGAAGATAAGTGAGCCAGTACCTTCAGCAGTCATACATACCCAGGCCATAACACCCCCACCACTGTGTTTCACAGATGAGGCGGTATGTTTTGGATCTTGGACAGTTCCTTCTCTCCTCCATACTTTGCTCTTGCCATCACTCGGATATGTTAATCTTTATCTCATCTTTCCACAAGAACTTTTCCCAGAACTGTGGTTGCTCTTTTCATTACTTCTTGGCAAACTGTAACCCGGCCATCCTATTTTTGTGGCTACCCAGTGGTTTGCATCTTGCAGTGTAGCCTCTGTATTTCTGTTCATGAAGTCTTCTGCAGACAGTGGTCATTGACAAATCCACACCTGACTCCTGAAGAGTATTTTAGATCTGTTGGACAGGTGTTTGGGGGTTCTCTTTATTATAGAGATAATTCTTCTGTCATCAGCTGTGGACGTCTTCCTTGGTCTGCCAGTCCCTTTGTGATTAGTGAGCTCACCAGTGCTCTCTTTCTCTTAATGATGTTCCAAACAGTTGATTTTGGTAAGCCTAAGGTTTGGCTGATGTCTCTAACAGTTTTATTCTTGTTTCTCAGTCTCATAATGGCTTCTTTGACTTTCATTGGCACAACTTTGGTCCTCATGTTGATAAACAGCAATAGAAGTTTCAAAGGTGATGGAAAGACTAGGTGCTGAGAGCTCTCTTATACCTGCAATAAGGAGGCAATTAAACACACCTGGGCAATTAAAAACGCCTGTGAAGCCATGTGTCCCAAACATTATGGTGCCCTGAAATGGAGGGACTATGCATAAACACAGCTGTAATTTCTACATGGCGAGACCAAAATGTATAAAAACAGCCTTTAATAAAGGCTTGCAGTAGAATTACAGGATGTTGCAACGTTGGTTGCCCGAGGTGCTTGTTTGTTGTAGCCAGTCAAGGTTTTGGAAGTGCATAGTCGGCAAGTTTCACTGTTGTCCAGGATCCTGTGATATTTCAGCTGGGTCTGAGATCATGATTTTCAAATCCTTTTCCTCAACCCACTGTGAGCTGTGTTGGCACAATGAATGAAGGCTGTGATGAATTGGACCATTGATTCTGTCCTCGCCAAGAGATGGCTTCCAACGTACATGACATGGCCCAGCCTATCACCATGAACCTTTGTTGGAGAGCGGAGTGCTATGCTGTGGACAAATTAGTTGGAGAACATGTGTAAGCAGGTAAGTAACTAAATATTCAGTAGGGAGAAAGATGCGTTTTGGAAAGGCAGGACTGCTGTTGAGCCATGGGGTTGCAAATATTGTAATTTAGCATATCCTTCTGACTGGCTAAGTGGAATTACATTTCCCCCTGGCAAAAATGGTTTATTTGCATTCTAGGCATTAGTTTAAGTATTCATCCCACGTGATGGCAGCCACGCCAACAGCCTGTCTGTCCCTTCAATTTTTACCTTATTTTTTAGTATGTCTTAAAATATGTTTTAATGTTTCTCAAAGGTAGACAAAAATGCTGGAGAAACACAGCGGGTGAAGCAGCATCTGTGGAGCGAAGGAATAGGTGACTATACGGGTCGAGACCCTTCTTCAGACTGATGTGGAGGTGGGGGGGTGGGGGGAAGAAGAAAGGAAGAGGCGGAGACAGTGGGCTGTGGGAGAGCTGGGAAGGGGAGTGGAAAGAGGGAGAAAGCAAGGATTTCCTGTAATTGGAGAAGTCAATGTTCCTACTGCTGGGGTGTAAACTTTCAGGGTATGTTTTATGTGGGGGGTCGGGGGAAACCTTGTTCAGTCACTTACCTCTGCGGAGAAGCGGTTTTATCCGTGTCACGTCTCCGTCCCCCCCTGTGGCCTAACAACTTGGATTGGTGCGGCCTTTCCTGGAGACCGGCCCGGAGCTTCTGGGCGCGCTGCAGACTTACTATAGCGGAGCAGCGATCCTTTGCCGAGGATGGCAGTGGATGTGCTCCGACTGTTGGGCCTGTGGAATTTATCATCGCGAAGCCGCGGTCTCCAGTAAGAAGAGACCGACTTGAGAGCTCCATGTGTGAGCTCGAGGGCTTGAGATTGTTCCGATCCATCCCGACGCCGGAGTTTCCATCATCCCGATGCGAGGGCTTGGACATCGGGCCGTCGGCAGCTGGCGACTGTAGAGGGTTCAGCACCGACTACGGGTGAACAAAGGAGGAAGATGAATGAACTTTATTGTATTCCATCACAGTTAGGAATGTGGATTCCACTGTGGTGGATGTTTATGTTAAATGTTATTGTGTAATGTGTTCTTTTTACTTGTATGTCTGTATGGTCATTCAAATATCACTATAACTTAATTGGTGTTTGTGACAATAAATGTGACCTTGAACTGAGTTAATAAGTCGGCTAATTTCGGGAGGTCGGCAATGTTGTCGACCCAGCATTTCATGTGACCTTTGTGTTTGCCAGTGGGTTTTCTGGATTTGGTAGTAAACTGTTACCAGAATGATAGACTTGGAGGTCAGAACCAGTACAAGTAAAAGTGTTTGATTGTGGTAGAATCGCATGATGGATTAATGATCGCTATCACACTGCATGTTCCGCGAGTGCGTGGAGAGGGTCAACACCTTCCGGTTTCTCGGCGTCCATATCGCTGCTGATATCTCCTGGACGGACAACACGACAGCGGTCATCAAGAAGGCTCAGCAGCGGCTGCACTTCCTGAGGGTCCTCAGGAAGCACAACCTGGACTCTAACCTGCTGCTGACCTTCTACCACTCGTCCATCGAGAGCCTGCTGACATACTGGATTACAGCATGGTATTGCAGCTGCACCATGGCAGACAGGGAGAGGCTTCAGAGGGTAACTAGGACAGCACAGAAGATCATTGGTTGCCCTCTCCCCTCCCTGATGGATATTTACACCTCCCGCTGCCTTAGCAGGGCAAATAATATCATCAAAGACAGCTCCCGTCCTGCGTTTGGACTGTCTGACCTGCTGCCCTCTGGAAGGCGCTATAGGTGCATCAAATCCAGAACAAATCGACTCAGGAATAGTTGTTTTCCGAAAATTATAACTACTCTTAATTCAAATTCACACATGCACTGACTTCACAGCCCAACACCCGGACTTCCATCTGTATATATGTATATAGCGCCGCAGAATTGTGCACCTATCCCCCCCCCCCTTCTCCCTTCTGTTTTTGTTATCTGTTTCTTGTTTTTTGTACTAAATTATATGTATGCACTGAGTACGAGCAGCTTTTAATTTCATTGTACATGTATAGTGACAATAAATGGCATATCTATCTATATCTATCTACCTATATCTATCTGATGGTCAGCCGTGTATTCAGCATTGGTGTTTAAATGGGAGTCTCCTTGCTGGAATGTTAAATATATAACTACAGACGCTGGTAATATCGAAGGGAAACACAACGTGCTGGAGAAACTCAGCGGGCGAGGCAGACTCTATGGAGAGAAGGAATTGGCAATGTTTCAGGTTGAGACCCTTCGTCAGACTGATGTCAGAGGAGAGGGCTGGATAAAGAAAGAATGTAGGCAGAGACAGTAAGGCCAGTGGGAAAACGAGGAAGGGGAAGGGATGGGATATGAGGCGCTGTTCCTCCAATTAGCGCTGGGCATCACTCTGCCAATGGAGCCCTAGAACAGAAAGGTCAGATTGGGATTGGGAGGGGGAGTAAGTGCTGGGCCACCGGGAGAGTCTGTGCTTGGTCTTGCCGATGTGGAGAAGATGACACCTGGAACAGCGGATGCAGTAGATGAGGTTGGAGGAGGTACAAACTTGATTGTAATCTAACAGAGATAAGGATAATATTCTTAAAACAAGCTCATTAAATTGTTTATGTAGGAGCGGCACAAAAAAGGGAACAGACCAAATCACTCTTAAAATTCCAAGGAGTGAAGTGAAATGTGGAAAGATTCTTGCTAAGATTGAAAGTAAAAGGCCCTGGAAGTAATCTCGGCTGCGTCTCATTTTGAGATTAATCACTGAGGCCCAATTGTCTTGTGGCGTCTTTTTTTATCAAGTTTTGTTCAGATTGATGTTATGTTTTACAAGGTTTAACTTTACAAAATCCCACCTTGACAAAAATTGCTTCCATCTGCACACTGGCAGTTACAGCTATGATGCCACAATGGGATCCAGTCCTTGCTGGCCCTCCCCACTCAGTCCTGCAGGAAGTTTTTAAACGTTTAAAAACAGGGAGGCTGAAGAGGGGGAGGGGAGGGAGTGCTGGGGGAGGCAGGGGAAGTGCAATTGGATTATTTTTTAAATTCTTGGCAGCAAGTGCAATTGGGGGCTGAAGTGGAGAGGAGAGAGTGCTGGGGATAAGGGGAATGCGCTGTCCGTGCACATTTGGGGGCTTTGGGTGAGTTGAGGATTGTTACATTGGGGGAACAGGTGAATGGTGGAATATTGCATCAGGGGAACTTGTTACGTTGGGGGGCCAGGCCTACCGTGTGACAGGAACACACTGGTCCCACTTGGTCTGATACCAAGCTAAAAGTTTGTATCAGCAGAGATAAATAATGTTCACCATTGAAGGCTGAAATGGCTTCAAACAGTGAGGATTGGTAAAGAATAGCCTGAAACAAAATGTAACATTGTTTACTGTCAAAAAAGTATGTTGTGCAGAATGTGTGTAATAATTGCCCTTTTTCTTCTGCAACATCGGTGACAGCTGCGTTAGAAAAAGGTAACAGTGTTCACTAGGATTTGACCACAATTGAATCAATGGATCATATTTTTGTACAGCTAATCCATTATTTGTCAGACATACCTTGCAGCACAAATGTTCAGTCTCTTCATATAGGCAAGAGTGGGCATGTTGCTATAGCAACTCCTCAGATGAATGACCCTTGTAGGAAGGTAACATTTCCTAATCTATTCAAATCCAATAAACAAATAAAAACACAACAGCAGCCAAACGATATTACCAAGTGCAGAACTATTTTGAAGTAGTGGGGAGGTGTGCAACTGCCCTACGGCTACAGATATGCATGGAGGCGAGAATCATTTCTTATCATTTCTGGAGATGGTTAGCATTTTCTTTCATTATTGATAACAACATGAATTCTGAAGAATTCCGAAAACACAGTCAGGTCAGGAAAAAACTGGGTTTTATTGTTACGCAAGGCACAAATACGTCAAGACTCATTAAAACAAACACATTTAAATGCTTTTAAGTTTTGGGCCAGTGGCAGCCAGCTGGTACTGTGAGCAGTCGGTTGTTTTGCAGCTTGGTTCCCTATAGCATTTTCAATTGGGTACAGTATGAATGAGAAGATGCTGGTACTGTTGATGGTCTGCTCCTCGACAGGGCCAATGAGGGGCTTATAGAAGGAACACTTCTCCATCCGTTTCCCACCACGGATGGCTGACCTGCTGAATTCTACAGGCACTTTGGAGGGGAATCAAGACTCCAGGGCTGGATTAGGACGCGGGGGGGGGGGGAGTCTCCTTAATTTGAAGAATTCAATGTTCATGTCATTGGGCTGGAAGCTATGAGGTGCTGTTCCTCTAGTTTGTGTGTGTCACATCACTCTGGCAATGGAGGAGGCCCAGGCAAAAAGGTTAGATAGATAGATAGATAACCTTTTATTGTCATTCAGACTTAGTCTGAACGAAATTGCAGCAGTCATACATATAATACAATACAATAAAACAACAATCAACACACATTAACATCCACCACAGTGAGTCCACCCAGCATCTCCTCACTGTGATGGAGGCAAAAGTCTTAGGTCGCAGTCTCTTCCCTCCTCTTCTCCCTCTGCGCTGGGGTGATACCCCCCCCCCCCCCCCCGGGCGATGTTAAGAACAGTCCCGCGGCTCAAACACCGCGGCCCGGGGTGGTTGAAGCTGCCGCCCACCAGTCCTGCAGAAACAGCTGCTGGCCCGCGGCCGAACCCCGGACTCAGGCCACCGCCGCCAGAACACCGTCCCAGCCACCTTCACGTGAGTACTGCGCCGTCTTCAGCCTCGGGCTGTGTGGGAATGGGGAAGGGGAGTTAAAATGGTTGGCAACCGGGAGTGTTTTGTGTTTGGTCCTTATCCGTCCTTAGCCTGGGCGACCGAGTGCAATGCAGAGTGGGGGATCGAGGACCAGATAGAAGGAACAGCAGATGCTGGTTTACAAAAAGAGACACAATCTCCTGGAGTAACTTGCACGTCTGGAGAGCATGGACAGGCAACATCTAGGTCAGGACCCCTTCTTCAGGCTGCTTGTTGTGGGGGGGTGGAGAAAGTTGGAAAGGAGAGGTGGGAGTGGTTGCCTTAGATTCCCTTCCCTCTACAGATGCGGCCCGACCCACTGTGTTCCTCCACCGCTTTAGAGGGAATGGACAGACGACGTTTTCAGTCAGGACCCTTCATCAGACTGAGTGGAGAGGGTGGGGGGAGGAAGCTGGAAAAGAGAGATGGGGGCTGGACAAAGCCTGGCAAGTGATAGGTGAACACAAATGCTGGAGTAACTCAGCGGGACAGGCAGCATCTCTAGAGAAAAAGGAATGGGTGACGTTTCAGGTTGAGACCCATCTTCAGAAGTGATAGGTGGATATAGGTGAGGGAGACACAAGAAACTGCAGATGCTGGAATCTTGCATAGAACACAATTTAGTTAGATGCACAGAATCCTTTGCCCAGACGGGGGGAATCGAGGACCAGAGGACATGGGTTCAAGGTGAAGGGGAAAAGATTTAAAAGGAAATTGAGGGTTAACATTTTCACACTATGGAACAAACTGTCAGAGGAGGTAGTTGAGGCTGTGACTATCCCATGAAACAGTTAGACAGTTACATGGATAGGCCAAGTTTGGAGGGATATGGACCAAACACAGGCAGATGGGACTAGTGTAGCAGGGACATGTTGGTCGGTGTGGGAAAGTTGGGCCGAAGGGCCTGTTTCCACACTGTGTCACTTTATGACGAACACAAAGTGCTGAAGTTACTCAGCGGGTCAGGCAGCATCTGTGGAGTACTTGGACAGGTGACATTTCAGAGTGCGGGAGTAACTCAGCGGGACAGGCAGCATCTCTGGACACAAGGAATGGGTGACGTTTCGGGTCGACACTGAAGATGGGTCTTGACCCTGAAACGTTACCCATTCCTTCCTGCATTTTGTGTCTACCTAAACAGCGCCTATCTATCCACGTGGCGATGTGCCAGCAGGCTGGAGGAGTGGGCAAAGGCCTTGCCGCAGAGCAGGCAGGTGAAGGGGCGCTGGCCGGTGTGGTCTTGTCGGTGCTCCAGCAGGTGGTCAAGGCGGGTGAATGCCTTGCCATACTCAGGGCACACAAAGGGTCTCTCTCCGGTGTGTATCTGCTGGTGCTCCTGCAGCCCCCGGGCTCTCTTGTCACAGTGGGAGTAGCTGCTCGCCGGCGTGGATCCGCCGGTGCTGCCACAACCCCCGTGAGCTGTCAAATCCTCACCGCAGTACGGGCAGTCGTAGGGCGGGCCACTGGTGTGTATGTGATGGTTAGACGGGGCATGGGAGGTCATGGCAAAGCGCTCTTCACACACCGGGCTGGGGACGGGACAGTCACCGGTGTGCAGTCGCTGGTGGGACAGCAGATAGGTGGTGCGGGTGAAGTCCTGGCCGCACAGGGCACAGGTGTAGGGGCGCTCGCCGGTGTGGGTGCGCTTGTGCACCAGCAGGTTGGAGGAGCAGGTGAAGCCCTTGCCGCACTGGGCGCAGGTGTAGGGGCGCTCGCCGGTGTGGGTGCGCTGGTGCACCAGCAAGGTGCTGGAGTCGGTGAAGCCCTTGCCGCACTGGGCACAGGTGTAGTGGCGCTCGCCGGTGTGGGTGCGCTGGTGCCTCAGCAGGTTGCTGGACTGGGTGAAGCACTTGCCGCACTGGGCACAGGTGTAGGGGCGCTCGCCGGTGTGGGTGCGCTGGTGTTGCTGCAGGCTGCTGGAGGAGGTGAAGCTGTTGCCGCACAGGGCACAGGTGTAGGGCCGCTCGCCGGTGTGGGTGCGCTTGTGCACCAGCAGGGTGGAGGAGCAGGTGAAGCCCTTGCCGCACTGGGCGCAGGTGTAGGGGCGCTCGCCGGTGTGGGTGCGCTGGTGGGACAGCAGCTTGCTGGAGCGGGTGAAGCCCTTGCCGCACTGGGCGCAGGTGTAGGGCCGCTCGCCGGTGTGGGTGCGCTGGTGCACCAGCAAGGTGCTGGACTGGCTGAAGCCCTTGCCGCACTGGGTGCAGGTGTAGGGGCGCTCGCCGGTGTGGGTGCGCTGGTGGGACAGCAGCTTGCTGGAGTGGGTGAAGCACTTGCCGCACTGGGCACAAGTGTAGGGGCGCTCACTCGTGTGGGTGCGCTGGTGGGACAGCAGGGTGCTGGAGTGGGTGAAGTCCTTGCTGCACTGGGCGCAGGTGTAGGGGCGCTCGCCGGTATGAGTGCGCTGGTGCAACTTCAGGTGGTTGGACGACTTGAAGCCTTTGCCGCAGTTGGAGCAGGTGAAGGGCCTCTCGCCGGAGTGCACGCTGTTGTGCCGCTGCAGCTTGTCATAGCAGGTGAAGCTCTTGCCGCACGCCGAGCAGTTGAAGGGGCGTTCTCCCGTGTGCACCCGCCGGTGGATCTCCAGCTGGCTCGGGTACTGCCAGGGCTGCCCACACACGTCACACTCATATGCTTCTCCTTGCTGTGTCCCGTCATGTGGCCCTCCATCGCAGCTCAGCAGCTCGAAGCTCAACCCGTACACCGAGCAGATAGGGGGGGGGGGGGGCGCTCACCGGCACCCTGACCGCCCTCAATGGCCGCTCACGTCCTCGTCTCTCCATACACGGCAACGGCTCCTAAGCCCTGCAGGGAGGGAACACAGAGGGTCAGCAAGCTGGCAAACAGGACATTACAGATCCGATCTTTGGCCGGAAGGAAGATGGCGAAGCAAGATGGCGGAACAAGATGGCGGAGGCTGGTTGCTAAAATGGGTCCTATAATCACCCATGAATCTGCCCATGACCGCACTACGTGTTTTGCGTAGGAGTAGGCCATCTTGCTCTGCTATAAGATCTTTGATTGGCTCTAGCCCAAGTGGGAGGAGAGTTAGAAGTGAGTCACAGGGGGGGGGGGGGGGGGAAACAATTGAAAACTGAGGAATT
Source organism: Leucoraja ocellata (assembly GCA_036785375.1). Lineage (NCBI taxonomy): Eukaryota > Metazoa > Chordata > Chondrichthyes > Rajiformes > Rajidae > Leucoraja > Leucoraja ocellata. The sequence goes on from JAWMAR010005643.1 coordinate 16,819, forward strand.
TGGTTTGTAAATTGGTAAATGAGGCAATTTATCAGTCAATATAAGCAAGATGGCTATTAGGGAGCAGCAGTGAGGGAGCGGCCTTGTGAGGGAAGTGCCCTGTGAGAAAAGGACGAGTCTTTGGCTCGAGAGTCTTCGGCGAGGAGGCTGAGGAGAGGAGGCTACGCAAAACGCTGGAGAGGGAGAGACGAAAGAAGGATATGTCAGGCAAGCTGATTCAGTGCGATGCTTGCAGTATGTGGGAGGTCAAGGACACTGCTGGTGCCTCTGGCTGCTACAAATGTGAGGTGCATCCAGGTAGAGCTCCTGAAGGACCGTGTTGGGGAACTGGAGAAGCAAGTGGACGACCTCAGGTTCATCCGAGAAACTGAGTCGTTCCTCGACAAGTCCTACAGTAAGATTGTTACACCTAAGGTACTAGAAGAGAGAAGGTGGGTGACGGTTAGAAAGGGAGGGAAGCATGGAATGCAAACGTCCCCATGTGTTGTACCTCTTGTGAATAGGTTCACCCACTTAGAAGCTGTCGGGACAGAAGACGTTATTACACCGAGCGGCAGACTGGCTTGCGAAGCAAAAAGGGCTGTTGAGCCAAAAGCAAAGAGGCAAACATCAGGCAACGCCATTGTAGTGGGAGACTCCATTGTTAGAGGTACGGACAGGGTTTTCTGCGGCAACAGATGGGATTCGAGGATAGTGTGCTGTCTTCCTGGTGCCAGGATCCAGGATGTCACGGACAGAGTGTAGAAAATCCTCAAGGGTGAACAGCCGGAAGTGGTAGTGCATTTCGGCACAAACGATGTCGGAAAGAAGGGGATGAATATTCTGCAGCTTGACTTTAGACAGCTCGGAAAAATGCTGAAAAGCAGGACCTCCAGGGTTGTTATCTCTGGTTTGCTTCCAGTTCCTCGTGCTGGCGTGAGCAGGAACAGGGAGAATCAGGACCTGAATGTGTGGCTGAGGAACTGGTGCACGGGCAGGGATTTAGATTCTTAGATCACTGGGATCTGTTTTGGAGTAAAGGGGAACTGTACAAAAGGTACGGATTGCATCTTAACAGGTGGAGGACCAGCATTCTAGCAGGCAGGTTTGCCACTGCTACACGGGTGGTTTACAACTGAATAAGTTGAGGATTGAGTTAAAGGGAAAGGGTTTCTTAAATGTGTGAGCGGAGAGACAGAGGTGTGTAAAATGAGGGTAGAAGCAATAGGTAGCAAGGTGAAAAGTAAAAGTGGCAGGCAGACAAATCCAGGGCAAAAATCAAAAAGGGCCACTTTCAACATAATTGTATAAGGGGTAAGAGTGTTGTAAAAACAAGCCTGAAGGCTCTGTGTCTCAATGCAAGAAGCATCCCATATAACCATATAACAAATAAAGCACGGAAACAGGCAATCTCGGCCCTACAAGTCCGCGCCGAACACTTAGTTTCCCCTAGTCCCATCTTCCTGCACTTAGACCATAACCCTCCATTTCTTTCCCATCCATATACCTATCTAATTTATTTTTAAATGATAAAATCGAACCTGCCTCCACCACTTCCACTAGAAACTCATTCCGCACAGCTACCACTCTCTGAATAAAGAAGATCCCCCTCATGTTACCCCAAAACTTCTGTCCCTTAATTCTCAAGTCATGTCCCCTTGTTTGAATCTTCCCTACTCTCAATGGGAAAAGCTTATCTACGTCAACTCTGTCTATCCCTCTCATCATTTTTAAAGACGTCTATCAAGTCCCCCCTTAACCTTCTGTGCTCCAATCAATAAAGTCTTAACTTATTCAACCTTTCTCTGTAACTTAGTTGCTGAAACCTAGGCAACATTCAAGTAAACTTCCTCTGTACTCTCTATATTTTATTGACATCCTTCCTATAATAGGGCGACCAAAATTGTACACCATACTCCAGAATTGGCCTCACCAATGTACAATTTTACCATTACATCCCAACTTCTATACTCAGTGCTCTGATTTATAAAGGCCAGCACGCCAAAATCTTTCTTTACCACCCTATCTACATGAGATCCCACCTTCAGGAAACTATGCACAGTTATTCCTAGATCCCTCTGTTCAACTGCAATCCTCAATTCACTACCATTTACCATGTACGTCCTATTTTGATTTGTCCTGCCAAGATGTAGCACCTCAGACTTCTCAGCATTAAACTCCATCTGCCATCTTTCAGCCCATTCTTCCAAATGGCCTAAATCTCTCTGTAGACTTTGGAAATCTAATCTTCGTAATAAGGTGGATGAGTTGAATGTGCAGATAGTTATTAATGACTATGATATAGTTGGAATCACGGAGACATGGCTCCAGGGTGACCAAGGCTGGGAGCTGAACATCCAGGGATATTCAATATTCAGGAGGGATAAACAGAAAGGAAAAGGAGGTGGGGTAGTGTTGCTGGTTAGAGAGGAGATTAACGCAATAGGAAGTAAGGACATTAGTTTGGAGGGTGTGGAATCGATATGGGTAGAGCTGCGAAACACTAAGGGGCAGAAAACGCTAATGGGAGTTGTGTACAGGCCACCTAACAGTAGTAGTGGAGTTGGGGATGGCATCAAACAGGAAATTAGAAATGCGTGCAACAAAGGTAAAACAGTTATAATGGGTGACTTCAATCTACATATAGATTGGGTGAATCAAATTGGCAAGGGTGCTGAGGAAGAGGATTTCTTGGAATGTATGCGGGATAGTTTTCAAAACCAACATGTAGAGAAACCAACGAGAGAGCAGGCTATTCTAGACTGGCTATTGAGTAATGAGGAAGGGTTAGTTAGCAGTCTTGTTGTGTGAGGCCCCTTGGGAAGAGTGACCATAATATGGTTGAGTTCTTCATTAGGATGGAGAGTGACATTGTTAATTCAGAAACAAGGGTCCTGAACTTAAAGAAAGGTAACTTTGAGGGTATGAGACGTGAATTGGCCAAGATAGACTGGCAATTGATTCTTAAAGGGTTGACGGTGGATATGCATTGGAAGGCATTTAAAGACTGCATGGATGAACTACAACAATTGTTCATCCCTGTTTGGCAAAATAATAAATCAGGGAAGATAACAAGGGAAAACAGGGATAGTATCAAAACAAAAGATGAAGCATACAAATTAGCCAGAAAAAGCAGCCTACCAGAGTAATTCTGGGAGTAATTCAGAGTCCAGCAGAGGAGGACAAAGGGCTTAATTAGGAAAGGGAAAATCAATTATGAAAGAAAACTGGCAGGGCACATAAAAACTGACTGCAAAACTTTTTATTGATATGTGAAGAGAAAAAGATTAGTTAAAACAAATGTAGGTCCATTGCAGTCAGATACAGATGAATAGATCATGGGGAACAAAGACATGGCAGATCAATTGAAAAACTACTTCACTAAGGAAGACATAAATAATCTGCATGAAATAGCAGGGGACCGGGGGTCAAATGAGATGGAGGAACTTAGTGAAATCCAGGTTAGCCGGGAAGTGGTGTTAGGTAAATTGAATGGATTAAAGGCCGATAAATCCCCAGGGCCAGATAGGCTGCATCCCAGAGTACTTAAGGAAGCAGCCGCAGAAATAGTGGATGCATTAGTGATAATTTTTCAAAACTCTTTAGATTCTAGAGTAGTTCCTGAGGATTGGAGGGTAGCTAATGTAACCCCACTTTTTAAAAAGGGAGGGCGAGAGAAAACGGGTAATTACAGAGTAGTTAGTCTAACATCGGTAGTGGGGAAACTGCTAGAGTCAGTTATTAAAGATGGGATAGCAGCACATTTGGAAAGTGGTGAAATCATTGGACAAAGTCAGCATGGATTTACAAAAGGCAAATCATGTCTGACGAATCTTATAGAATTTTTCGAGGATGTAGAGTGGATAAGGGAGAACCAGTAGTTGTGTTATATCTGGACTTTCAGAAGGCATTCGACAAGGTCCCACATAAGAGATTAGTATACAAACTTAAAGCACACGGTATTGGGGGTTCAGTGTTGATGTGTTAAAGAACTGGCTGACAAACAGGAAGCAAAGAGTAGGAGTAAATGGCAGGCAGTGACTAGTGGGGTAACGCAAGGCTCAGTGCTGGGACCCCAGTTATTTACAATATATATTAATGATTTGGACGAGGGAATTGAATGCAACATCTCCAAGTTTGCGGATGACATGAAGCTGGGGGGCAGTGTTAGCTGTGAGGAGGATGCAAGGAGGCTGCAAGGTGACTTGGATAGGCTGGGTGAGTGGGCAGATGCAGTATAATGTGTATAAATGTGAGGTTATCCACTTTGTTTGCAAAAACAGGAAAGTAGACTATTATCTGAATGTTGGCCGATTAGGAAAAGGGGAGATGCAATGAGACCTGGGTGTCATGGTACACCAGTCATTGAAAGTAGGCATGCAGGTGCAGCAGGCCGTGAAGAAAGTAAATAGTACGTTAGCATTCATAGTAAAATGATTTGAGTATAGGAGCTTGGAGGTTCCACTGCAGTTGTACAGGGTCTTGGTGAGACCACACCTGGAGTATTGCGTACAGTTTTGGTCTCCTAATCTGAGGAAATACATTCTTGCCATAGAGGGAGTACAGAGAAGGTTTCACCAGACTGTTTCCTGGGATGTTAGGACTTTCATATGAAGAAAGACTGGATAGACTCGGCTTGTACTCGCTAGAATTTAGAAGATTGAGGGAGGATCTTATAGAAACTTACAAAATTCATAAGGGGTTGGACAGGCTAGATGCAGGAAGATTGTTCCCGATGTTGGGGAAGTCCAGAACAAGGGGCCACAGTTTAAGGATAAGGGGGAAATCTTTTAGGACCGTGATGAGAATAAAATTTTTCACATGGAAAGCGGTGAATCTGTGGAATTCTCTGCCATGGAAGGTAGTTGAGGCCAGTTCATTGGCTATATTTAAGAGGGAGTTAGATGTGGCCCTTGTAGATAAAGGGGTCAGGGGGTATGGAGAGAAGGCAGGAACAGGATACTGAGATTTTCTATGTATCTATGAGCATGTGAGAGAGAGACAGACAGGGAGAGAGTGGGAGAGACAGAGAGAGACAGACAGACTGAGACAGTGAGAGACAGAGAGAGCGAGAGAGAGAGTGAGAGAGACAGAGCGAGGGACAGAGAGAGAGAGAGGGAGGAAACAGAGAGAGGGGAGACAGAGAGAAAGTCTCTGTCTCTCCCTCTCAGCCTCTCATTCTGTCTCTCTATCCATCTGTCTCTCTCCCTGTCTCTCCCTCTCTCCCTCTCTCCCTCTCTCCATCTGTCTCTCTCTCTCTCTCTCTCTCTCTCTCTCTCTCTCTCTCTCTCTTTCTCTCTCTCTCTCTCTCTCTCTCTCTCTCAATTTTCAATTTTTAAATTCAAAAACGTTATTGGCATGATAAAAAATACATTGTTATATTGCCAAAATATATAACATGACATACATATTTAAAATGCATCAGTATAAATACAAGTCTACAGTGCATGGATAGATATGTCCCTGTATATAAACTCGCAATAGGCCTATAGCCTTTATTGATGCTACACGTTCTTGCAGCTGCAGCAGTACAACACAAAAGCAAGTTTAGCAATTCACTATTCATTTCTTAGTGTCAGTTAATGTCAATTAGTGTGTGCGTACGTATGTGCATGTTGGTCATTCACCGTCTCTCGGGTTGTGGCATGCTGTTACGTATTGTGCCTTATTTCCTTCGCCAAGGATTATTCTTAGTTTTGATGTATCATCTAGTTCTTTAAAATCAGGGGTTGCCACACTGAGTTTGTCAAAGTATGCTTTCCTTGTTTTGTCAAATTGTTTGCATTTTAGGAGGAAGTGCACCTCTGTTTCAACCTCATCTGTCAAACAGTGGCCCCATATTCTGTTTTCTCTTGGTTGCCAGAATCTCATCTGTCTTCCTGTCTCTCTCTTCCCCCCTCCCTCTGTCTCTCTCTCTCTCTGTCTATCTCTCACTCTCTCACTTTCTCCCTGTCCCCCCCCCTCTCTCTCTCTCTCTCTCTCTCTCTCTCTCTCTCTCACTGTCTCTGTCTGTGTGTGTGTTTCTCTCTCTCTCTCCCCGTCTACCTCTCTCACATACTCATAGAAACACAGAAAATAGGTGCAGGAGTAGGCCATTCGGCCCTTCGAGCCTGCACCGCCATCCAATATGATAATAGCTGATCATCCAACTCAGTATCCCGTACCTGCCTTCTCTCCATACTCCCTGATCCCTTTAGCCACAAGGGCCACATCTAACTCCCTCTTAAATATAGCCAATGAACTGGCTTCAACTACCCTCTGTGGCAGAGAATTCCACAGATTCACTACTCTTTGTGTGAAAAGTTTTTTTCTCATCTCAGTCTTAAAGGATTTCCCCCTTATCCTTAAACTGTGACCCCTTGTCCTCTCCCTCTCCTCCCTCTCCCTCTCCCACCTCCCTCTCCCCCCCCCCTCTCTCTCTCCCCCGCCTCTCTCTCCCCCCCTCTCCTCTCCCCCCCTCTCTCTCCCCCCTCTCCCCCCCTCTCTCTCCCCTCTTCCCCCCCCTCTCCCCCCCCCTCTCCCCCCCTCTTTCTCTCCCCCCCTCTCTCCATCTCTCCCTCACTCAGAGAGCGGTAGCGGTGTCGAATGAGCTTCCAGTGGACGTGGTGGAGGCCAGGTTCATTGGTATCATTTAAAAATAAATTGGATAGGCATATGGATCAGAAGGGAATGGAGGATTATGGTATGAGTGCAGGGAGGTGGGACTAAGGCAAATAAAGTTGTTCAGCACGGACTTGTATGGCCGAGATGGCCTGTTTCCATGCTGTAATTGTTATATGGTTATATGGGATATGGGCCAAATGCTGGCACGTGGTTCTTGTGTAGATGGGGAATGTTGATCGGGGGTGGGACTAGTGTAGATGGGGCATGTTGGTCGGGGTGGGACTAGTGTAGATGGGGCATGTTGGTCGGGGTGGGACTAGTGTAGATGGGGCATGTTGGTCGGGGTGGGACCAGTGTAGATGGGGCATGTGGTCAGGGTGGTACGAGTGTAGATGGGGCATGTTGGTCGGGGTGGGACTAGTGTAGATGGGGCATGTGGTCAGGGTGGTACTAGTGTAGATGGGGCATGTTGGTCGGGGTGGGACTAGTGTAGATGGGGCATGTTGGTCGGGGTGGGACTAGTGTAGATGGGGCATGTGGTCAGGGTAGGACTAGTGTAGATGGGGCATGTTGGTCGGGGTGGGAATAGTGTAGATGGGGCATGTTGGTCGGGGTGGTACTAGAGTAGATGGGGCATGTTGGTTGCGGTGGGTCTAGTGTAGATGGGGCATGTTGGTTTAGGTGGCACTAGTGTAAGTATGGGCATGTTGGTCACGGTGGGACTAGTGTAGATGGGCCATGTTGGTCGGGATGGGACTAGTGCAGATGGGGCAGTGTAGATGGAGCATGTTGGTCCCATCATAAATTTTGGAGTAATGCTTTATAATTGTTACTTTATTCAATGGAATTGTAATTTTGTCACGGTCCTTTCTCTCATTTTGTTTTCTTTTAGCATAATGAATTATCGTTTTTATTTCAAGAATAAACATTAACAAAAAGCCACAATAGCACAGCTACAACCGTTAGACTCAAACCTTTATGGACATGGTTTTAAAAGGCAGCTTGATGATTCATGTGGTTCTTATGAAATGCGAACTTGTGTAATGTCATCACAGCAGATTTAGAATTTATTTTACCGAGGGGTCGGGGTCGGATGTTTTGGGAACGAATTCACAGCCCAGTTTATTCCGCTCCCTGTGTATTTATATCATTATTTACCCGTTTTACACCCAGACCGGGTTTATTCCCCAGACGTGTAGTTTATAACATTATTTACCCCAGATTTACCGGGTTTATCCCCCAGACGTGTAGTTTATAACATTATTACACCAGATTTACCGGATTTATCCCCAGACGTGTAGTTTATAACATTATTTACACCAGATTACGGGTTTATTCCCCAGACGTGTAGTTTATAACATTATTTACACCAGATTTACCGGGTTTATCCCCCAGACGTGTAGTTTATAACATTATTTACACCAGATTTACCGGGTTTATTCCCCAGACGTGTAGTTTATAACATTATTTACACCAGATTTACCGGGTTATTCCCCAGACGTGTAGTTTATAACATTATTTACACCAGATTTACCGGGTTTTATCCCCCAGACGTGTAGTTTATAACATTATTTACACCAGATTTACCGGGTTTATTC
>JAWMAR010005644.1:0-24989 GCA_036785375.1 Leucoraja ocellata
AACTTACAAAATTCTTAAGGAGTTGGACAGGAAGATTATTCCCGATGTTGGGGAAGTCCAGAACAAGGGGGTCGCAGTTTAAGGATAAGAGGGAAATCTTTTAGGACCGAGATGAGAAAAACATTTTTTTCACACACAGAGAGTGGTGAATCTGTTGAATTCTCTGCCACAGAAGTGTAGTCGAGCCCAGTTAATTGGCTGGACTTAAGAGGGGTTAGATGTGGCCCTTGTGGCCAAAGGGATCAGAGGGTATGGAGAGAAGGCAGGGACAGGATACTGAGTTGGATGACCAGCCATGATCATATTGAATGGCGAATGGTGCAGGCTCGAAGGGCTGAATGGCCTACTCCTGCACATGTTGTCTATGTTTCTGTGTGTCTAATGGGGGCGTGGATTTTGGTGATAGTGTGGTAATGGGGGCGGTGGTGGTTCTCGTGGGAGGGTGTGGGTGGGTGGGTCCAGGAAACTGCCGGAGATTCGGTGGGGGCAGGTGGGTGGATCTTGTGGCGGAATCGGAGGTCACCAGGGTCACAAGAGTTACCTGTGGACAGGTCACTGAGGATCCTCGGGGGGGGGGGGGGGGGGGGGGGGGGGGTGAGCAGATGGGATGGGCTGGACAGATTACTAAACCCGCGACGCTGTGCATTTTACAATCAGAGAAACCGGGCGATTTCACCAATTGTTTGAACTGCTGCCTGAACTTAGTCTGGGTGAGGGCGTAAAGAGCCGTGTTTGTGCAGCAGCTCAGCATCTGCAACATGTAGCCCAGTTCGCCAAGGGGCATGGTGGATAGTGCCAGACAGAAATTAAATAAATCACTCTGTACCACACAACAAATACCGCATAGACCGCCCACAACACGATGAAATTCCCCGAGATGACCAGCAGTAAAATGAGGGATTTCCTGCGGCTCTCCATCTCCGGGTCTCTGCCACTCTCCCCACTTCTGGAACCCCGGAGTCTCCTGCGGGCCTATGCTCGCCACTAACACCGTATCTGATGGTCAAAGTGTTGAACACAACAACGAGGCCAATGGCATCACGGGGTAATGAGATACTGGAGAAACTCCCCGATTCCCCAGGCCAGTGAGCTAAGAAGAACGGATCTTCCGGCACAAACCAGGGGCCATTATGTAGCATGTACCAACTGCTCAATATAAAATACCAGAAGATGTTCTTTAAACAGCTCAGCACGGTCACTGTCCCCAGAACCACAGCCGCTGTTCTCTCGGTGCAATAGTTTGTGTTCAGCTTCTGGCAACAAATGGCCACAAATCGATCAAAGGTGAAGGTGACGGTGAACCAGACAGAACAGTCGGTGACGGCGTAAAGGAAGACGGCGTGGATATTACACACTGGGACATCCTCCAGGAACCGAAATGCTTCATGGTAAGCAATGGGAATCTGCCTCATTATCAGGTCGACAATAATGACCAGTAGATCGGCCGTTGCCATGGCCATCACGTAGCGAGTGACACCAGTGGAGAGACCGCACGTTCCCCGGGACAGGACCACAATGGTCAGCGTGTTCACTGTGAGGAGGAGGGAAGTACATCTCCCCCCCCCCCCCCCCCACCTCGCCCTCTGAATCTTAGGAGAGAGAAAGGAGAGAGAGAGAGAGACTGTGTGGGAGGGGACGAGAGGGAGGGGAGGGAGAGAGAGAGAGAGAGAGGAGAGGAGAGGAGAGGAGAGGAGAGGGAGAGGGGAGAGGAGAGGAGAGAGAGAGAGGAGAGGAGAGGAGAGGAGAGGAGGAGAGGAGAGAGGAGAGGAGAGGAGAGGAGAGGAACGGAGGAGAGGAGAGGAGAGGAGAGGAGAGAGAGGAGAGAGAGGAGAGGAGGAGAATTCAGACAATATCTGATTTCTGTGAAGACACAGGTGTGGAACAAATGTCAGGGGATATGGGGAGACGGCAGGAACTGAATGGGGATGATCAGCCGTGATCACATGAATGGCGGTGCTGGCTCGAAGGGGCCGAATGGCCTCAACTCCTGCACCTGAAATACATTATTCTGCATCTGCTCGATTACTAAACAGATGAGAAGCTGCAGTTAGGAGGTGTTCAAGAAGGAACTGCATATGCTGGAAGATCGAAGGTACACAACATTGCTGGAGAAACTCATCGGTTGCAGCAGCATCTATGGAGCGAAGGAAATAGGCGACGTTCGGCCGAAACCCTCTCAGCTGATGGGGGGTGGGTGGGGGGAGAAGGAAGGAAAATGGGAGGAGGAGGAGCCAGAGGGTGGGCGGATAGGAGGATGGGAGGAGACAGCAAGAGGGTTAAGGAAGGGGAGGAGACAGCCAGGGCTAGCAAAATTGGGGAGAATTCAATGTTAATGCCATCCGGACGCAATGTGCCCAGGCGAATATGAGGTGCTGTTCCCAATTTCCGCTGTTGCTCACTCTGGCAATGGAGGAGACCCAGGACAGAGAGGTTGGATTGGGAATGGGAGGGGAGTTGAAGTGCTGAGCCACCGGTCCCAGGACAGGGAGGTCAGATTGGGAATGGGAGGGGAGTTCAAGGCTGAGCCACCGGAAGGTTGGGTTGGGATAAAGAATCAGATCTGTGTCTGACCATTTGTCACTTCACCATGGGAGTTTAGCTCTTTGCTTCACTGTGAGTGAATCAAGATTATACAGCAGAGCAGGTATGAGCGAGCGAGGGAAGTGGGCGAAGGAAGGAGTTCAGGGACTTTATTGCCATCTGCATGCGTGCAAGGGAGGTGATGGTACATTAGACAATCTTGCTTACAGCAGCATGGTAAGAACCATAAACATATAACCATATAACAATTGCAGCACGGAAACAGGCCATCTCGGCCCTACAAGTCCGTGCCGAACAACTTTTCTTTCCCTTAGTCCCACCTGCCTGCACTCATACCATAACCTCCATTCCCTTCTCATCCATATGCCTATCCAATTTATTTTTAAACGATACCAACGAACCTGCCTCCACCACTTCCACTGGAAGCTCATTCCACACCGCTACCACTCTCTGAGTAAAGAAGTTCCCCCACATATTACCCCTAAACATCCTGTCCTTCATTCTGAAGTCATGTCCTCTTGTTTGAATCTTCCCTATTCTCAAAGGGAAAAGCTTGTCCACATCATTCTGTTTATCCCTTTCATCATTTTAAAGACCTTTATCAAGTCCCCCTTAACCTTCTGCGCTCCAGAGAATAAAGACCTAACTTATTCAACCTTTCTCTGTAACTTAGTTGTTGAAACCCAGGCAACATTCTAGTAAATCTCCTCTGTATTCTCCCTATTTTGTTGACATCCTTCCTATAATTGGGCGACCAAAATGGTACACCATACTCCAGATTTGGTCTCACCAATGCCTTGTACAATTTTAACACTACATCCCAGCTTCTATACTCAATGCTCTGATTTATAAAGGCCAGCATACCAAAAGCTTGCTTTACCACCCTATCTACATGAGATTCCACTTTCAGGGAACTGTGCACAGTTATTCCAGATCCCTCTGTTCACCTACATTCTGCAATTCGCTACAATTTACCATGTATCCCCTGACTCTGCTATTTTAAGAGCCCTATCTAGCTCTCTTGAAAGCATCCAGAGAAACCTATACTCATAGACATAGACTGAACCGCCGACATTAACACAGGTGGGTGACACACACTCACATAGAATGTACACATCAATTCTGCAAGGCGGGCGGGTTGCAGAACCAACTCGTGTATATAATAAACAAAGACATTAGGACAACATTAGAAAACAAGTCTACACAGAGAATGTTCCTACTAGTGGGAGAGTCTAGGACCAGAGGTCACATCCTCGCAATTAAAAGGCGTTCCTTCAGGAAGGAGATAAGGAGGACTATAGAAACATAGAAACACAGAAACATAGACAACAGGGCCACAATGGTCAGCGTGGCTATTCGTCCCTTCGAGCCTGCACCCACCGCCATTCAATGTGATCACGGCTGAGCATCCAACTCAGTATCCTGTACTGCCTTCTCTCCATAGCCCCCTGATCCCTTTAGCCACAAGGGCCACATCTAACTCCCTCTTAAGTATAGCCAATGAACTGTGCAGGAAGAGAATTCCACAGATTCACCACTCTCTGTGTGTGAAAAAAAACTGTTTATCTATCTCGGTACTAAAATATTTCCCCCTTATCCTTAAACTTTATGTGACTCCATTTTCTGGACTTCCCCAACATCGGGGACAATTTTCCTGCATCCAGTGTGTCCAACCCCTTAAGAATGTTATAAGTTTCTATAAGATCCCCTCAATCTTCTACATTCTAGCAAATATACGCCGCGTCTATCCAGTCCTTCTTCATATGAAAGTCCTGTCATCCCAGGAATCAGTCTTGTAAACCTTCTCTGCACTCCCTCTATGGCAAGAGTGTATTTCCTCCGATTAGGAGACCAAAACTGGACTTCCGTGGCGTCATGGAGAATTAAGGCGCGGCATTGAGCTTCTCCCCCGTAGAAAATTGTAAAAGCCGTTTAAGTCAGCACCGATTTAAAAAACTCACCGAAGTTGCCTGGTGTTGTATAAGGGTGATATCATCAGAAGAAGACGTGAAAATCGGGAGATTAATGGTGAAATCGGGTGTTTAAATGAGTTTAATGAGCAGAGATAATCGTTCAAGGGCGCCAGAGAAAACAGTATCAGCCTTCAGCTCGAGAAATATTGGATACTCTGCAAAACGACAGAAGAAGGTTCAGAAGAAGAAGATTCATACAGACAAGGGTCTCTGTTTGAAATGGCAACAAAAGGAGACAAGAAGGAGAAAGAAGTGAAGCAATTGCTTTTAGATATGAATGCTACAATTAACATTACACTGGAGAAGATGCAAAGTATGGAGTCTCACATGGAAACTAGCATGGAGAAACTTTCTCAAAAAATTGATAATACTTGCAGTGAGTTAAAAGAACTGAAAAAGCAGAATAAGGAATTTGATAAGAGATTAAAATCAGAGTGTGTCAGAATTGAAAATGATTACAACAAGAAATTTAAAGGTGTAAAGGATGATTTCGGAAAGCTGGACGAGATAATGGAAGAAATGAAGAATGAGATAAAAGAGATTGTCTCGGAAATAAAGAGTTTGAAACAATCACAGAAAACTGAAGAGGAAAAAACTTGGAAGAATGACTGATAAATGTCTGGACCTGGAATCAAGAACTCGGAGATACAACTTGAGAATTCTTGGAGTAAAGGAAGGACGTGAAGGGCATGAATCTCAAGCATGTACTTTCGTTACTGATTTGCTCAAAGATGTCTTTGAACTGTCAGAAGAACCAAGAATAGACGTCGCTAACCGAGTTGGTATGTTGCAAAAGGAAAAAAAGTATTCAAGACAGATAATCGTGAAATTCCGTGACATCTCTTCAGTGGAATTTATATTGAAAAAGATCATCATGGCAAGAAGCTAACATACCGTGGGAGATAATGTGCGAATATTCGCGATTACTCTCCTGAGGTAGTCCAGAAAATGAGATTGTTACACCGGCCAAGACACACTTTGAGGGATGTCCGGAGTAAGATATGGAATTACTTTCCGGAAAAAATGAAGATATCTTATAATGGCGTTGAACGCTCATTTGCAGTGCCCGGAAAAGCTTTAAAGTATGCAGAGGACATCGTTAAGAAAACATCGGGGCAAGCTGCCGACAAAGAAGAAGATTGAACTTTTTACAGAGCTTGAACTGATTAAAATGGCCGAGCTAACCAGACAATTAAAAAGCTTATCTCGTTGGAATGTGTTATTCAGAGAGCTTGGTTATATTCAACCTGGATGAAAAGCTCAAAGTTTATACCCCTTGGCACCTGCCTGTACGGTAGTTAACCCTTGGTACCGGCCTGTATGATGTATGGTAGTTATAGAATGGGATATTATGTAAGAATCCTGGGGGGATATATATTGGAAAGTTTAGATTAGATTAAGATTGGATAATTGGAAGGACATATATACTTATACAAAATCGTGTATATGTTGTGTTCTATATTTGTTTTGGGGTTTTCTTTTTATTCTTTATGTCTCTTCCTGGTAACTTTTTTTTTTAATTTTTTATTTTTTCTCTCGGCTGTCACGCACTGGTTTGATAAACTCATATAAGAAAAGACAAAATATGAAACGGTATGTAACTTTTTATGAGGATTCACCAAGGGGGAGGAGCTCAATGTATAACAACATCACGGAGGTCGATACATTTTTTGCCATCATTGATGGCTATTCGTCCTTAAGGTATCTTCTCTTAGATACCTTAATAGCACCTTTTTTTTAAGCACAATTTTTATCTGTTTAATTTTTTTGAAAGTAATTGTATATCACGTTCTTTTTTTCTTTTTCTAAGGCACTTTACAAGAAGGAGATGCAATATAAATCTAATAAACGGGATGACCACCCAAGTCCTAAAATTCTGAGGTATTTGGTTGCACCATATGATTCAGGAATATTACTCTGATTACAATGCAAGACGATAGACAAATAAAGAATGGAGGAATTACATTTTGTAGTTGGAATATAAGGGGTGCCAACGAAACCAATTAAGAGGGTAAAATTTTGCCCAACTAAAATCGTTGAAAAGCGACATAATGTTTTTGCAGGAGACCCACATGAAACAACAAACACAAATAAGATTAAAGGCGAATTGGATAGGCCAAACATACTACTCCTCATTTACTCTAATCTAGGGTACAGCTATTCTTATTAGGAAAGGTATTCCTTTTAAATTAAAGAATACTATATCAGATAAAGAGGGAAGGTATACTATAGTCTCGGGTGAAATTTATGCAACCCACTAACTTTGATAAATATTTATGCTCCGAATTTTGACAACCCCCAATTTTTTGATAAAATTATTGATATAATATCAGAGTTTATTACCAAATGTGATAATAGGGGGGGGATTTAACTGTGTTTTAGATTCATATCTAGATAAGTCATCAAAACAAAAGAAGAGTAATTTAAAATCTAAAACTAGCGAACTTCTAAATACATATATAAAAAATACTAATATAATAGATGTATGGAGATCTGCTAATCCAGTTGGAAGGGAATACTCTTTTACTCTCCGGTGCATAAAACTTATTCAAGAATTGATTATTTTTTAGTGGACATGAAATTAATGCCTTATACAAACAACCCAACATACCACATTAGTAGTATCTCAGATCACTCTCCGTTGACATTCTCAGTAAATTTGAGGGAATGCCGGGTAAAAAAAATTTTGGAGGTTTAATACACATATTTTAAATGACGTGCAAGGCTATCAATATTTAAAACAACAAATGAAACTTTTTTCGATACAAATGATATACCAGGTACTTCGCCTTCTTTATTATGGGAAACGTTTAAGGCATTTATGAGAGGAATTATAATTTCATACCAAAGTTTTCAAAATAAAAAGAATAAGACAGAACAATTGTTGTTAAACAAGAAATCAGACAGTTAGAGTTGATAAATGCCAAAGATTCCACGACAGATAAACACAATAAGATAGTATTACTGAAATTTAAACTTAATCGAATTTTATCGGCAAGAGTAATAAGACTATTCCCAAATTACAAAACAGGAACATTTTGAGTTGGTGACAAGCCACATAAACTTTTAGCTCGCCAATTTGAAAAAAACAAGAAAGGGAAAATACTATAACCAAATTAAATCAGAGAAAGGCGAATTACTAATACTACCTAAAGATATTAATAATAGATTTGCCCAATTTTACCAAAACTTATATACATCTAAATTAAAATAGAAGATAGTAAAATAAAAAAAAATCTAGATAACTGTAATCTTCCAATACTGGACCCTTTGGAACAAGGAACTAGGAGCTCAAATTACAATCAAAGAAATAGGTGAAACAATAAAATCGTTGAAAAATGGTAAGACACCGGGACCAGATGTGTTTAATAATGAATTTTATAAAAAATTTCAGGAGATAACGGCCCCTTATTTATTTTAATTTATACTCCCATGCTTTTAAGAAAACAAACTACCCGAAACACTAACAGAATCAACTATTACGCTTATTCCAAAAAAAGATAAAGATTTAGAAGATCCGGGCTCGTACAGAGCTATATCACTTTTAAATACAGATCAGAAAATTTTAGCAAAGATATTAGCAAGTAGATTAAGCAAATATATTAGTAAACTGATAAACCCTGATCAAACGGGGTTTATACCTAAAAGATACTCATTTAATAATCTGAGACGCCTGTTTAATATAATGTACTCGCATAAAGTAGAGGAAGAAGATATATCAATTATTTCTTTGGATGCAGAGAAAGCATTTGATCAGGTAGAGGTGGCAATACATATATAAAGTACTACAAAAATTTAACATGGGAGAGAATTTTATAACATTGGTAAAATTATTATATGATAAACCGATGGCAAGAATTTTAACTAATAACATGTTATCTCAAAAAATCCAACTATCAAGGGGTAATAGGCAGGGATGTGCACTATCACCCCTGCTATTTGCCCTTATGTTAGAACCCTGGCTGAAAGTATAAGAATTCATCCGAATATTCAGGGCTATAATACCAGGGACTCAAAGAATAAAATCTCATTATATGCAGACGATATACTTTATATATTACAAAGTCACAAACGAGCATACCAAATTTATTAAACTTAATAGAGGAATTTGGGTATTTTTCTGGATATAGAATAAACTGGAACAAAAGCGAAATCATGACATTAAAACCTCAAGAACCTACACACTTACTGAAGTTCCCCTTTAAAATCGCAACAGAAAAATTTAAATATTTGGGTATTCAGATTACTAGAAAATATAAAGCATTATTCAATGCTAATTTCATACCTTTATTAAATAAACTTAATACACGGATTAAATTTTGGAAAACACTTCCCTTATCATTATTAGGTAGAATAAATGCAATAAAAATGATCTTCTTACCACAATTACTATACCTATTTCAGTCTATACCGGTATATATACCAAAATATTTTAAAAAAAAATTAGACTCTAACATTACAAATTATATTTGGGACTATAAATCACATAGAATCACAAAAAAACACTTATGTAAACCAAAAGAGGTTGGGGGACTTTCACTTCCGAATTTTATGTATTATTACTGGGCAGTACATATTAAGAATATGATTTATTGGTTGGATAGTTCTACACAACAGACAGAATGGATAAAAATGGAGAAGGAGGATTGTCATCCTTGTAATATAGGAACGATCCTCTTTTCCCCCAAAAAACTGAATAACACAATATATAAGAAGAACCCAATTATATATGGTACAATAAGAATTTGGAAACAAATAAAATTATCTTTAAAATTAAGAAATCTATCACTGTTAATGCCAATTGCGAATAACCCTTTATTTAAACCATCTCTTATTGATAAGACATATAACCAATGGGAAAGTCTCGGAATTAGAAGGATCAGGGATATGTACGAAATAGGAAACCTACTATCATTCCAACAACTACAATTAAAATTTAAATTGAAAAACAACCAATATTTTAAATATCTTCAGATTTGCGACTTTGTGAAAAAATATATACAAGGATATCAAAAAGTAACTCCTGACTTATTGGAAGAAGCAATGAATATTGAAGCTGACTCACAAAAATTAATATCCTATTTATATAATAGTATTCTAAATATAGACCTACCATCGACAGAGGTACTTAGAGAAGAGTGGGAACGGGAATTAATGATAAAAATTACGAAGGTTAAATGGGAAAAATACCTGATATATATTCACAAATGTTCAATTAATGTAAGACATAATCTAATACAATTTAAAATTGTACATAGATTATATTATTCAAAAACAAGATTGAACAAATTTTATCCAAATATATCCGCCACTTGTGATAAATGTCTAGCCCAAAAGGCAACTATAACACACTCCTTAGTTTCCTGCATAAAACTTTATAGATTTTGGAATGATATTTTTGAAATACTTACAAAATTATTCAAGACAAGAATGGAACCTATTACTGAAATGATTATATTTGGTGTAATGGAAGATGGGAATAAATTGAACGCATCTCAAAATCTATTCCTTAATTATGGTTTAATAATAGCAAAAAAATTAATACTTAAATTTTGGAAGGGTACATCAATACCAACACTTAAAATGTGGATTGCAAGTATGTTGGACACCGCTCATCTTGAGGAAATGCGATTCCTCCTAATGGATAAATCAGACCAATTCATAACGAGTTGGTCTCCATTCGTCGTTTTTTTGGAATCATATGGTGCAACACAATTGTAAAACATAACTGTTTCAGGACTGGACGAGGGTTGGTCAAGACTATAAATAATGATCTTTTCTTTTCACTATTTTCTCTCTCAACTTTCTTCATTTACTCGTTTTCTTTCTTCACACACTATATATTTCACATTTTTCTATCCTTTACTATCTAACCTCTTTTTCTTATTCTCATCTTTTTTCAATGTAACAAAAAAAAAAGAAGTTGTACATAAAATGTATTATGAAAATATATATTAGGCACTTTGGTGCCATATGACTGTGCTTACTTCTAATAAAATAAAATATATAAAAAAAAAAAAAAAGAGACCAAAACTGTACGCAATACTCCAGCTGTGGTCTCACCAAGACCCTGTGCAACTGCAGTAGAACCTCCCTACTCCTATACTCAAATCATTTCAACGTCATCGTGATGAACCTCTGATTCCCACAAACAGGCAGCATCAACACATTACCCGTTACTCTGTCGAATATATCTTCAAGGGACACGTACGTCATGGATTGTCCGAGCTACAGACATTTATACCGGATCCCGTCACTGCCGTTTCTCACCTGCTGTTGCGCGGGAATTTCGACGGGGTCTTACCTTGAAGCGCAACAAGGGCTAGCACGGGATAAAGGACAGGCTGCATAACTTTGAGTGCAATGTGGATTCGATCACTTAAGTTGTTCCAAGGCATAAAAAAACCGTCAGCCCAATAGAAGACTCCCTTCTCCATGGCGGTAAGTTCCCAGTCTACCGTTTTCACAGACCGATCCATGTGTGTAACACCGCACGCACTCTCTCACTGTTCCCCGATTACACTCGGTGACATTCACTTCACTCTCTAATATTCCAGGATTCCGAAACATCCATCTAACACCCCACTTTATTGTCCACAGATTCCCAATGGGTTTTCTCCCTCTGTGGATGGAGCTGCTGTTCTCTGTCTGTCGGTGACGGGCGGGATGATCTCACCAACACTCTCATATCCCAGCAACAACAGGAATGGTTTATATTGGGAACTGGAAAATCTCCAGAGGGTGGGTGACACAACCGGGCTCCGTGTAGACTGACGTTAGTTACACTCACTGAACAAACATCTACTGTTAACTCTTTTGTGTCCGGGCACAAAGTGCCTCCCTCACGGAAAGGGCACCAGTCATCATGGGTGATGATATCCAGTGTATATGTTCTGTCTAGTGGACAGTTAGTGCCGGGGGAGGGAGGGAGCAATCTACAGGCCTGGTAGAGTCTGCACCATCTCTCCGCAATCTCCATAATCATGAGCAGTCGCCTGAAATCGCAATGTTCAGTTTATTCGTTTCCAATGACGAGTGCATTTCGGGAATCTTCATTCATTTAATCTGACATCTTCAAAGATAGAAACATAGAAAATAGGTGCAGGAGTCGAGGCCATTCGGCCCTTCGAGCCTGCACCATTCGCCATTCAATATGATCATGGCTGATCATCCAACTCAGTATCCTGTACCTGCCTTCTCTCCATACCCCCTGATCTCTTTAGCCACAGGATGCCACATCTAACTCCCTCTTAAATATAGCCAATGAACTGTGTGGCCTCAACTACCTTCTGTGGTAGAGAATTCCACACATTCACCACTCTCTGTGTGAAATATGATTTTCTCATCTCGGTCCTAAAAGACTTCCCCCTTATCCTTAAACTGTGTGTGTGTGACCCCTTGTTCTGGACTTCCTCAACATCGAGAACAATCTTGCTGCATCTAGCCTATCCAACCCCTTAAGAATTTTGTACATTTCTATTTTGTACATTTCTATAATGTTTTCCTCATCTCGTTCCTAAAAGATTTCCCCATTAAACTGTGACCCCTTGTTCTGGACTTCTCCAACATCGAGAACAATCTTCCTGCATCTAGCCTGTCCAACCCCTTAAGAATTTTGTATATTTCTATAAGATCCCCTTCAATCTTCTAAATTCAAGCGAGTACAAGCCGAGTGTATCCAGTCTTTCTTCATATGAAAGTCTTGACAATCAGGAATCAGTCTGGTGAACCTTCTCTGTACTCCCTCTATGGTAATAATGTCTTTCCTCAGATTAGGAGACCAAAACTGTACGCAATACTCCAGGTGTGGTCTCACCAACACCCTGTACAACTGCAGTAGAACCTCCCTGCTCCTATATTCAAATCCTCTATGGCAAGAATGCATTTCCTCAGATTAGGAGACCAAAACTGTACGTAATACTCCAGGTGTGGTCTCACCAAGACCCTGTACAACTGCAGTAGAACCTCCCTGCTCCTATACTCAAATCCTCTATGGCAAGAATGCATTTCCTCAGATTAGGAGACCAAAACTGTACACAATACTCCAGGTGTGGTCTGACCAAGACCCTGTACAACTGCAGTAGAACCTCCGTGCCCCTATACTCAAATCCTTTTGCTATGGATGCTAACATACCATTGGCTTTCTTAGAAACATTGATGATGGATAGGACAGGTCGATGGCCACCACGTTGTTTAATCTACTTCATTCCTGGGCTTTCGAAGTGCCGAAGCAGACCCTGTGGCAACCGTTCAATATGGTCTCTATCTTGGACGTGTAGAAGATCGGGAGAACATTCACCACCACATCGATGTCCTTTCTGCTCGACTCTAACACAGTCAAGTCGGTTGACTTTATTTATGATTCAATCAATTTGTTAGGTCCACGACAGATCTTCAGAAATATTCATGGCAAGGAACATAACGTTGTTGACTCTCTCCACCATCGAACCGTGGATGAAGACAGGTTAATCCATGCTCGGCCTTCCTCTTCTAAAATCAGCAATATACCACTTGCCCGTGGGAAATACATTGACGAACGGCGTGTGAGGTGTCGTGGATTGGACAGGGGGATAGGATGGAGTCCAGGTATGTGGAAAGTAATTGAGTGGGGACAGGAACACGCTGAAACAATGGGTCTACCTGGACAGGCAGAAGAAGCACTTTGGGACTGGGTTCCAAATGCTATGCCTGTTTTCAAGAAGGGCTGCAAGGAACAAGCGGGGGACTATAGGCCGGTAAGGTTAACATCTGTAATTGGTAAATTACTGGAGTGTATTCTGTGGGGTAGGATATGAATGAATGAATTATTGAATGGATGAATGATTGAATGAAAGAATGAATGATTGAATGAATTAATGATGGAATGAATGAATGACTGAATGAATGAATGATTGAATGTACGAATGAACGAATGATTGAATGAATGAATGATTGTATGCATGAATGAATGTATGCATGAATGAATGTATGAGTGAATGCATGAGTGAATGAGTGGATGGATGAATGAGTGAATGAATGAATGAATGTTTGAGTGCATGAATGAATGAATGCATGATGATTGAGTGAATGAGTGGATGTATGAATGAGTGAATGATTGATTGAGTGACTGAATGTATGAGTGAATAATTGAATGCATGAATGATTGAATGATTGAGTGAATGAGTGGATGCATGAATGAGTGAATAAATGAGTGGATGAGTGAATGGATAAATGGATTAATGAATAAATTAATGAATGTATGAATGGATGTATGAATGCATGAATGAATGATTGAATGATTGATTGAATAAATGATTGAGTGAATGTATGAATGGATGAATGCACGAATGAATGAATGATGGAAAGAATGAATGAGTGAATGATTGAATGGATGAATGCATGAATGAATGAATGATTGAATGAATGAATGATTGAGTGAATGATGAATGAATGTATGAGTGAATGCATGAATGAGTTAATGTATGAATGAGTGAATGAATGAATGCATGATTGAATGCATGATTGAGTGAATGTGGATAAATGAATGAGCGAATGTATGAATGATTGAATGAATGTATGTATGAATGATGAGTGAATGGATGAATGGATGAATGAATGAGTGAATGTATGAATGAGTGAATGTATGAATGAATGAATGGATGAATGAATGATTGCGTGAATGAATGAATGAGTGAATCAATGAATGAATGATTAGTGAATGAATGATTGATTGAATGAATGAATGATTGAGTGAAGAAATTAATGAATGTATGATGAATGAAAGTATGAATGAATGATTGAATGCATGAATGATTGAATGTATGAATGAATGAATGAATGCATGAATGCATGAATGTATGATTTGAGTTCATTGGCCAAGTAATCACATACAAGGAATTTGCCTTGGTGAATGTACAGGCATTTGGGTGGTCCAGGGCAGATTAGGGACTGTCAGCATGGTTTTGTACGTTGGAGGTCGTGTCTCACCAATCTGATTGGTTTTTTCGAAGACGTGAGCGAAAAGGTTGATGAAAGCAGAGCTGTGGATGCCGTGTACATAGACTTTATAACAAGAGGAATCTAACATAGCAGCAAAGCGGTCCTTCTGCAGTTGTACAGGGCCCTGGTGAGACCACACCTGGAGTATTGTGCGCAGTGTTGGTCCCCTAATTTGAGGAAGGACATTCTTGATATTGAGGGAGCCCAGCGTAGGTTCACCAGGTTAATTCCCGGGATGGCGGGACTGTCATAGGCTGAGAGAATGGAGAAGCTGGGCTTGTACACTCTGGAGTTTAGAAGGATGAGAGGATATCTCATTGAAACATATAAGATTGTTAAGGGTTTGGACACACTAGAGGCAAGAAACATGCTCCCGATTTTGGCGGAGTCCAGAACCAGGACCCACACAGTTTAAGAATAAGGGGTCGGCCATTTAGAACAGAGACGAGGAAACACTTTTCCTCACGGAGGGCTACGAGTCTGTAGAATTATCTGCATCAGAGGGCGGTGGAGGCAGCGTTTCTGTATGTTTTCAAGAGAGTGCTAGATAGGGCTCTTAAAATAGCGTAGTCAGGGGATATGGGGAGAAGGCAGGAACGGGGTACTGATTGGGGATGATCAGCCGTGATCACATTGAATGGCGGTGCTGGCTCAAAGGGACGAATGGCCTCTACTCCTGCACCTGTTGTCTATTGATTTCAGTAAGGCGTTAGATAAGGTGCCGCATGGTAGGCTGTTCTGGAATGTTAGATCGCATGGGATCCAAGGAGAGATAGCTGAATGGATAGCAAATTGGCTGCATGGAAGGAAGCAGAGAGTGATGGTGGAAGGTTGCTTCTCAGAATGGATGCCTGTGAGTAGTGGTGTGCCTCAGGGTTCAGTGCTGGGCCCGTTACTGTTTGTCATCTACATCAATGATTTGGATGAGAACATATAGAGCAAGATTAGCAAGTTTGTTGATGATACAAAAGTGAGTGGTTTTGCAGACAGTGAAGATGGTTGTGAAAGATGGTAGCAGGATCTGGATCAATTGGCCAAGTGGGCGGAGGGATAGTTGATGGAATTTAATACAGAGAAGTTGGCCGATTAGGAAAAGGGGAGATGCAGCGAGACCTGGGTGTCATGGTACACCAGTCATTGAAAGTAGGCATGCAGGTGCAGCAGGCAGTGAAGAAAGCGAATGCTATGTTAGCATTCATAGCAAACGAATTTGAGTATAGGAGCAGGGAGGTTCTACTGCAGATGTACAGGGTCTTGGTGAGACCACACCTGGAGTATTGCGTACAGTTTTGGTCTCCAAATCTGAGGAAGGACATTCTTGCAATAGCGGCACTACAGAGAAGGTTCACCAGACTGATTCCTGGGATGTCAGGACTGTCTTATGAAGAAAGACTGGATATACTTGGTTTATACTCTCTAGAATTTAGGAGATTGAGAGGGGATCTTTTAGAAACTTTTAGAAATTCTAAAGGGGTTGGGCAGGGCTAGATGCAGGAAGATTGCTCCCGATGTTGGGCAAGTCCTGGACAGGGGTCACAGCTTAAGGATAAGGAGGAAATCCTTTTAAAACTGAGATGAGAAGAACTTTTTTTCACACAGAAAGTGGTGGATCTCTGGCACTCTCTACCGCAGAGGTTAGTCGAGGCCACAGTTCATTGGCTATATTTAAGAGGGAGTTAGATGTGGCCCTTGTGGCTAATGGGATCAGAGGGTATGGAGAGAAGGCAGGTACAGGATACTGAGTTGGATGATCAGCCATCATCATATTGAATGGCGGTGCAGGCTCGAAGGGCCGAATGGCTATTCCTGCACCTAATTTCTATGTTTCTATGTTTCTATACACACACAGTGAATGGTCGGCCCCTGGGCAGTGTTGTAGAGCAGAGGGATCTAGGAGTTAGACAAAAATGCAGGAGAAACTCAGCGGGTGCAGCAGCATCTAAGGAGCGAAGGAGATAGGCGACGTTTCGGAACGAGATCCTTATTCAGTCTGAGGGAAGGGTTTCGGCCCGAAACGTTGGCTATCTCCTTCGCTCCAAAGATACTGCTGCACCCGCTGAGTTCTCCAGCATTTGTGTCTGCCTTCGATTTTCCAGCATCTGATGCAGTTCCTTCTTAAACCCAGAGGGATCTAGGAGTACAAGTGCATGGTTCTATTGAAGGGCGAGTCGCAGGTAGATAAGGTGGTCAAAAGGGCATTAGGATATATTTATTTCAATCAATTCCAATTATCTTCCAAAAAATGTTTCAAAAAATTAGACTCAGACTCACAAACTTTATATGGGATTATAAATTAGCAGCTTTTAATTTCATTTAAACGAGCAGCTTTTAATTCATTGTACATTATAGTGACAATAAATGGCATATCTACATCTAAACCTAAAGAGGTGGGTGGTCTAGCGCTCCCTAACTTGATGTACTATAATTGGGCGGTAAATATTAAAAGTATGATTCACCTGCTGGGGCAACTCTGCCCAGCAGGTGGACTGGATTAAAATGGAGAGAGAGGACTGCGCTCCTGGTAATACAGGAGCGACTCTCATCTCACCAACCGAATTTGAATAACAAACATTATAATAACAACCCAATGATACATAGTACAATTAGAACTTGGAAACAAATAAAACAGAACTTAAAAATTAAGAAATCTATCTCTGCTAATGCCAATAGCCATAACCCTTCGTTTAAACCCTCAATTATAGATAAATCATTTACACAATGGGAAAGAACGGGAATCAAAACGCTCGGAGACCTGTATGAATGAGGGAAATTATTACCATTTCAACAATTACAACTGAAATATAACTTGAAAAATAATCAATATTTTAAATATCTTCAAATCCGTGATTATCTGAAAAAATATACAAAAGACTATTATAATATGCCCCCAGACTTATTAGATGAAGCCATGAAGATAAAGGCTGAATCAGCAATCTAATATCATATTTATATAATACTAGACCAAGTGCAGACCCGTTGGGTCTGCTCCCCCAATGGTGTGATCCCCCCAACCCAATATTCCACCATGCACCCGTCTCCTCCAATGGAATTGAAGACGTTCCCAGGAGTAAGATTCCAGTACTGCCCTGCCTCCCTCGGCAGTGGATTAAAAAAAAATCCAATGGCACCTCCCCTGCCTGCTGCAGCACTGAAAAGTGCAGAATGTTTCCTGTCTTGCAACTTTGTTTCGAAGTGTGTTGGAAGCTGGCATGTAAATGGAGAAGCCGGTTTCTTTTTGAAATACTTGGGGTGGGGGGGGGGGGGGGGGGGGGGAAGGATTTGATTAAAAACGTGTACTTCAACACGACGAAATGAAATGAGGAGCGGATACTTAGAAAGAAAAGCGAAATCTCTACCGAAATGGAAAATATCTCGGATATTGAGCGTCTGGATTGGGCGTGGCAATGAATCAAAGGAAGAAATGCAGCCGCAGCCGTACATGCAAATGAATCCATTCCGATTGGACATCTGCGAGCATCGGCCATTCCGATTGGACATCTGCGAGTATCGGGCACAAATCGAAAGGCAGGAAGGGCGCCATCGGCAGTCGGTCGGATGGCCCCAGAATTTTATAGATATATAGATTATATTGAATATAGAAATACCTACAACAGATAATATTAGAAGAGACTGGGAACAAGAACTAGCTATAAAAATTTCAAAAAGTGAGCTGGATAAACACTTATTATATGTGAATAAATGCTCGATCAACGTACGACATAGTCTAATCCAATATAAAACATTACACAGACTATATTATTCAAAAACTAAAATAAATAAACTCTTCCCCATGTCTCACCCATTTGTGATAAATGTCAGTTACAAGAAGCTAACATAGCGCACTCTTTTATATTCTGTATAAAAATCCAAAAATTCTGGAACGAAATATTTGAAATCTTTACAAAATTATTTAAAACAAAACTTCTACCCGGAGTAGAATGGATCATTTTTGGAATATCGGAAGGTTAACCCAGAATTAAATATGTTTCAAAAGAACTTACTTAATTTTGGGCTAATAATGGGAAAAAGGCTTATACTTCAATTTTTAAAATGCTCCTATACCAACAACAAAAATGTGGGTTTCAAACATGTTCGAAACGCTACACTTGGAAGAGATGAGACTCCTCCCTAGCAGGCAAAGCAGATCACTTCCAAAAGACGTGGTCTGCATTTATGGAACTATTACAAGCATAAGGTGCAATAATAAGTTAAAACATAAAGGGTACCAGGACCTGGTAATGGGGGGTATAAAATAAATGTTAATAAAAACACGGTTGGTATATCCTTTTTTGCGGAGTTTGTGTTACAATAGAGCGATTGATTTTCCTTTCTTTCTTTTTTTTCTTTTCTTTCTAGGGTCTTATTTCCTTCTTTACTTCCTTCTCTAATTCCTTCCCTAAGGGGTCTCCTCTCCCAACACTTTCCTGCACCTTCACCATTCTTGCTTACTTTCCTTACTTCTTTTATTTCTATCTTTTTTTAAAGCTCAAAAAATGAAGTGGTACAACATAATGTAATGCTGACTTCCGGTAGGCGGCGCGACTCTCGTCAGCAGCGGCCTCTGCAGCCCGTCAGCGTTTTTATTATTTTTTTGTCTATGTTTCTGTGTAGTTTTGGTATTTTTTTGTTGGGGTGTGTGTGGGGGGGGGGGGGGGGGGTGGGGGGAGGGAGGGGGGGGTAACTTTTAAATCTCTCCCTGCACGGGAGACCCGACCTTTTCTTTGTTGGGTCTCCGTTGTCGTTGGGGCTGCAACGAGGAGCGGCCTCCAACAGGAGAAGACCGGGGGCTCTGGTGCCGACGACTCACCATCACCGTCGCGGGGCTGGCCGAGTCCGGAGCGGGTGGAGCGGTGGTGGAGCGCTGTTGCTGCTGCGGCCCGACCTCCGGAGATTCGGAGGCTGCAACTGCGGGTCTGGCGGACGGCGGCACAGGGAGCCCGCGGGTCCCTGGAGGGAGACCGCTTTTCAGGGCTACCGCAACGGCGACTTCTCCCGCCCGAGTTGCGGGGTCGAAGTGCTCCTGGAGTGGGGCCTGACATCACCGCCTCGCGCGGCTTGGAATGGCTGCGGGACTCTGCGAGCGCACGCCTGGGGCTCTAACACCAAGACCCGGTGTGCGACCTTGCATCATCCGGCGTGGCTTTAATGGCTGCGGGACAATCGCCATCGCCAGCCGGGGGCTTTGACTTTCACTCTGACATGGGGGGGGGGGGGGGGGGGAAGAGTGCAGTGGAGAGATAAGTATTTTTGGCCCTCCATCACAGCGATGTGATGGATGTTTATGTAAATTATGTTGTGTCTTGGGTTTATTTGTTTGTAATGTATGGATGCAGAAACGTCATTTCATTTGGACCTCAAGGGGTCCAAATGACAAATAAATTGTATCTTGAATCTTGAATCTTGAATCTTGAATAAGATATATGCGATGTATTAATGTGATTTACTGTACTGCTAATAAAAATAACATTTAAAAAAAGGGCTTTAGGCACGTTGGCCTTCATCAGTCAGGGTTTAACGGGTATAGCTTGGACCCAATAGCAGCACAGAGTAGTAACACAGGAATGGGTACACTGTAGTCACACAGAGGCTCAGGATTGAGCGAGGGTTCCGAAGAGGGGCAGGCAGGAGTCGTAGTTGGGGTAGCGGAAGGTCTGGTAACCAGGAGATCCAACACACGATGCAAACAAACCAGCGAGGGGCAGACGAAAGGACGGAATGGTCAGGGGCAGGCGGGTTCGAATCCGTGTAGGCAGTCGAGGAAATCGCTGGAGAGTCTTGCATGAATGCTGAGACCAATCTGGCACTGTGTGACGGGTGAGGAGAGTTTATATACCGGGTTCATTGGTGATCAGAGGCAACTGAGTGCAACAGGTGAGGAGAGTTGGGCTGATGAGAGGGGAGTGGCAGGTGAGGAGAAGTGCAGGCAGGTGAGGAGAAGTGCAGGCAGGTGAGGAGAAGGAGGGACCGGTGGAAAAGTACTGGGAGGTGAAGCGGATGAGAATGAGGAGAGGGCAGACTGTGACAAGAATATTGAGTCTAGAAGTTGGGAGGTCTCGTTGCAGTTGTATCAGATGGTGAGACCGCATTTAGAATAATGTGTTCAGTTCTGGGCACCGAATTATAAGAACTATATTGTCAAACTTAAAAGGGTTCAGAGAAGATTTCCGAGGATGTTGCCAGGACTAGAGGGAGTGAGCTGTAGGGAGAGGTTGGGTAGGCTGAGTCTGTATTCCATGGAATGTAGGTGGATGAGGGGAGATCTTGTGCTGGCCAAGCTGAGAAATATCACATTCCCCCTGCTGGATGCTCTACAGTTTTCATATCGGCAAATTCCTTGTATATGATTACTTGGCCAATGAACTCATTCATTCATCCTGTACAGTTTGCATATCGGGCCAATAGATCTGTGGATGATGCAGTCAACCTAGGCCTGCATTTCATCCTCTAGCACAAAGACCGCCAGGGGACCTATGTGAGGTTAATAATAACCATATAACCATATAACAATTACAGCACGGAAACAGGCCATCTCCGCCCTACAAGTCCGTGCCGAACAACTTTTTTTCCCCTTAGTCCCACCTGCATGCACACATACCATAACCCTCCATTCCCTTCTCATCCATATGCCTATCCAATTTATTTTTAAATGATACCAATGAACCTGCCTCCACCACTTCCACTGGAAGCTCATTCCACACCGCTACCACTCTCTGAGTAAAGAAGTTCCCCATCATGTTACTCCTAAACTTCTGTCCCTTAATTCTGAAGTCATGTCCTCTTGTTTGAATCTTCCCTATTCTCAAAGGGGAAAGCTTGTTCACATCAACTCTGTCTATCCCTCTCATCATTTTAAAGACCTCTATCAAGTCCCCCCTTAACCTTCTGCGCTCCAGAGAATAAAGACCTAACTTATTCAACCTATCTCTGTAACTTAGTTGTTGAAACCCAGGCAACATTCTAGTAAATCTCCTCTGTACTCTCTCTATTTTGTTGACATCCTTCCTATAATTGGGCGACCAAAATTGTACACCATACTCCAGATTTGGTCTCACCAATGCCTTGTACAATTTTAACATTACATCCCAGCTTCTATACTCAATGCTCTGATTTATAAAGGCTAGCACACCAAAAGCTTTCTTGACCACCCTATCTATATGAGATTCCACCTTCAAGGAACTATGCACAGTTATTCCCAGATCCCTCTGTTCAACTGTATTCTTCAATTCCCTACCATTTACCATGTACGTCCTATTTTGATTTGTCCTACCAAGGTGTAGCACCTCACATTTATCAGCATTTAACTCCATCTGCCATCTTTCAGCCCATTTTTCCAAATGGCCTAAATCACTCTGTAGACTTTGGAAGTCCTCTTCATTATCCACAACACCCCCTATCTTGGTATCATCTGCACATAATCAGATGCCACATCGCTGCCACATAATGTGTTTATTTCAGGTCTGCATTCAACACCATTGTGCCAGAGCTACTACACTCCAAACTTTCCGAGTTGACTGTGCCTGAACACCTCTGTCGGTGGATCACTAGCTTCCTGGCAGACAGGAAGCAGCATGTGAGGCTGGGAAAGCACATCTCGGACCAGCAAACACTCAGTACAGGAGTACCGCAAGGCAGCATATTCTCCCCTCTCCTCAACCCTCTATACACCAACGACTGCACCTCCACTGACTGCTCTGTCAAGCTTCTCAAGTTTACGAACACCACAACCCTGATTGGACTGATTCTATGACATTCTTGCCATAGAGGGAGTACAGAGAAGGTTCACCAGACTGATTCCTGGGATGTCAGGACGTTCATATAAAGCAAGACTGGATAGACTTGGCTTGTACAGGGTCTTGGTGAGCCCACACCTGGAGTATTGCGTACAGTTTTGGTCTCCAAATCTGAGGAAGGACATTATTGCCATAGAGGGAGTGCAGAGAAGGTTCACCAGACTGATTCCTGGGATGTCAAGACTCTCATATGAAGAAAGACTGAATACACTCGGCTTGTACTCGCTAGAATTTAGAAGATTGAGGGGGGATTTTATAGAAACGTACAAAATTCTTAAGGGGTTGGACAGGCTAGATGCAGGAAGATTGTTCCCGCTGTTGGGGAAGTCCAGAACTAGGGGCCACACAGTTTAACGATATACTTATAGAAACTTACAAAATTCTTAAGGGGTTGGACAGGCTAGTTACAGGAAGATTGTTCCCGATGTTGAGGAAGTCCAGAACAAGGGGCCACACACACAGTTTAAGGATAAGGGGGAAGTCTTTTAGGACCGAGATGAGAAAATCATATTTCACACAGAGAGTGGTGAATGTGTGGAACTCTCAGCCACAGAAGGTAGTTGAGGCCACACAGTTCATTGACTATATCTAAGAGGGAGTTAGATGTGGCCCTTGTGGCTAAGGGGATCAGGGGGTATGGAGAGAAGGCAGGTACGGGATACTGAGTTGGATCTGAGCTATTATCATATTGAATGGCGGTGCAGGCTCAAACGGCCGAATGGCCTCTACTCCTGCACCTAATTTCTTTGTTTCTATGTTTCTATGTTTCTATGTACTCGCTAGAATTTAGGAGATTGAGGGGGGATCTTATAGAAACTTACAAAATTCTTAAGGGATTGGATAGGCTAGATGCAGGAAGATTGTTCCCGATGTTGGGGAAGTCCAGGACAAGGGGTCACACAGTCTAAGGATAAGGGGGAAGTATTTCAGGACCGAGATGAGAAGAAATCGCTGCCACATAAAGTAGTTGAGGCCAGCTCATTGGCTATATTTAAGAGGGAGTTAGATGTGGCCCTTGTGGCTCAAGGGATCAGGGGGTATGGAGAGAAGGCAGTGATGGGATACTGAGTTGGATGATCAGCCATGATCATATTGAATGGCGGTGCAGGCTCAAACGGCCGAATGGCCTCTACTCCTGCACCTATTTTCTATGTTTCTATGTTTCTAACTCAGTACCCCGTACCTGCCTTCTCTCCACCCCCCTGATCCATTTAGCCACAAGGCCCACTTCTAACTTCCTCTTAAATATAGCCAATGAACTGGCCTCAACTACCTTCTGTGGCAGAGAGTTTCACAGATTCACCACTCTCTGTGTGAAAAATGTTTTTCTCATCTCGGTCCTAAAGGATTTCCCCCTTATCCTCAAACTGTGACCCCTTGTCCTGGACTTCCCCAACATCGGGAACAATCTTCCTGCATCTAGCCTGTCCAACGCCTTAATAATTTTGTAAGATCCCCGGTCAATCTCCTAAATTCTAGAGAGTACAAACCAAGTCTATCCAGTCTTTCTTCATAAGACAGTCCTGACATCCCAGGAATCAGTCTGGTGAACCTTCTCTGTACTCCCTCTATGACAAGAATGTATTTCCCCAGATTGGGAGACCAAAACTGTACGCAATACTCCAGGTGTGGTGTCACTAAGACCCTGTACAACTGCAGTAGAACCTCCCTGCTCCTATACTCAAATCCTTTTGCTATGAAAGCTAACATACCATTCGCTTTCTTCACTGCCTGCTGCAACTGCATGCCTACTTTCAATGACTGGTCTACCATGACACCCAGGTCTCGTTGCATCTCCTATTTTCCTAATCGGCCACAATTTAGATAACAGTCTACTTTGCTGCTTTTGCCTGTTTTAAACTAATACCTGCCAAAGAGTCCAATTGTATCGTATTTGTTCCGATTTTTAAGTTAAAAGTGTGAAAAATTGGAACAGTACTATTTTGAAATAAGGGGGCAAATGACCAATTCACCACAGGGCCTGGTTCGGCACTTTGAAAGCCCAGGAATGTAGGAAATTAAACAACGTGGTGACCATCGACCTGTCCTATCTATCATCTATGTTTCTAAGAAAGCCAATGGTATGTTAGCATCCATAGCAAAAGGATTTGAGTCTAGGAGCAGGGAGGTTCTACTGCAGTTGTACAGGGTCTTAGTGAGACCACATCTGGAGTATTACGTACAGTTTTGGTCTCCTAATCTGAGGAAAGACATTCTTGCCATAGTGGGAGTGCAGAGAAGGTTCACCAGACTGATTCCTGGGATGGCAGGACTTTCATATGAAGAAAGACTGGATACACTCGGCTTGTACTCGCTAGAATTTAGAAGATTGAGGAGGGATTTTATAGAAACTTACAAAAACTTAAGGGGTTGGACAGGATAGATGCAGGAAGATTGTTCCCGATGTTGGGGAAGTCAAGGGCAAGGGGGCACACACACAGTTTAAGGATATACTTATAGAAACTTACAAAATTCTTAAGGGGTTGGATAGGCTAGATGCAGGAAGATTGTTCCCGCTGTTGGGGAAGTCCAGCACAAGGGGACACACATTTTAAGGATATACTTCTAGAAACTTACAAAATTCTTAAGGGGTTGGACGGGCTAGATGCAGGAAGATTGTTCCCGATTTTGGGGAAGTCCAGAACAAGGGGGCACACAGTTTAAGGATATACTTATAGAAACTTACAAAATTCTTGAGGGGTTGGAC
>JAWMAR010005645.1:0-24959 GCA_036785375.1 Leucoraja ocellata
CCCAAAACGTTGCCTATTTCCTACGCTCCATAGATGCTGCTGCACCCACTGAGTTTCTCCAGCATTTTTGTCTACCTTGCATTTTATCTTTGTTGACTCCTACTCCTGCATTCTCCCTCGCTCTCCATCTCTTTTAACCCCTTACACTTCCTTATCTCCATGTCTCCCTCTCCGCTGATGCTCAGTCTGAAAAATCGTCTCGGCTCGAAACATATCACCCATTCCTTCTCTCCAGAGATGCTGCCTGTCCCGCTGAGTTACTCCAGCATTTTGCGTTCGCCTTCTGAAACCCTCTCTTTTGCAGTCGTCCTCCTGTCAGAGTTAGCGACTGCGGAGGCGGTGGCGCAGCAGGTAGTGCCGCTGCCTCACAGCCGCAGAGACCCCCCGGGGTTCGATCCTGACCTCGAGCGCTGTCGGAGTGGAGTTTGCACGTTCTCCCTGTGACCTGCGTGGATGGGCAATCCTCCCACTTTCCAAAGACTTGCCGGTGTGTAACATAGAAACATAGAAAATAGGCGCAGGAGTGGAGGCCATTCGGCCCTTCGAGCCTGCACCGCCATTCAATATGATCATGGCTGATCATCCAACTCAGTATCCCGTACCTGCATTCTCTCCATACCTCCTGATCCCTTTAGCCACAAGGGCCACATCTAACTCCCTCTTAAATATAGCCAACGAACTGTGGCCTCAACTACCTTCTGTGGCAGAGAATTCCACAGATTCACCACTCTCTGTGTGAAAAATATTTTTCTCCTCTCGGTCCTAAAAGATTTCCCCCTTATCCTTAAACTGTGACACCTTGTTCAGGACTTCCCCAACATCGGGCACAATCTTCCTGCATCTAGCCTGTCCAACCCCTTAAGAATTTTGTAAGTTTCTATAAGATCCCCCCTCAATCTTCTAAATTCTAGCGAGTACAAGCCGAGTCTATCCGATCTTTCTTCGTATGAAAGTCCTGACATCCCAGAATCAGTCTGGTGAACCTTCTCTGTACTCCCTCTATGGCAATAATGTCCTTCCTCAGATTTGGAGACCAAAACTGTACGCAATACTCCAGGTGTGGTCTCACCAAGACCCTGTACAACTGCAGTAGAACCTCCCTGCTCCTATACTCAAATCCTTTTGCTATGAATGCTAAGTAAAATTTTTTGAGAAACAGGCCCTTCGGCCCACCAAGTCCGTGCCGACCAGCGATCCCTGCACACTAGGGACAATTTACAATGATACCAAGCCAATTAACCTACAAACCTGCACGTCTTCGGTGTTTGGGAGGAAACCGAAAATCTCGGAGAAAACCCAGGCGGGGTCACGGGGGGGTACGTGCAAACTCCGTACAGACAGCACCCGGAGTCAGGATCGAACCCGGGTATCTGGCGCTGTGAGGCAGCAACTCTACTACTGTGCCACGGTGCTGACAAAGTCGAAAAATGAAGGAAATTCCAGAGCTCTGATATAAAATAATTAATCTAACCACAGTTTCATGTCCCAGCTGCTACAGTCAGACAAACGCCTCCGTTGCCATGCGGTGAGAACAGAGAGGTTGAGAAGGAGTTTCTACCCAGAGGCCATTCGGACTGTAAACTCCTATCTCACCAGGGACTAACTCTACTGAACGTTTTTCCTTCCATTATTTATTATGTAAAAGAATATGTGTGTTATGATTGTGTTTATAGCTTGTTTGGTTGTTTGTCTTTTGCACAATAAGTCCGCGAGCATTGCCACTTTCATTTCACTGCACATCTCGTATGTGTATGTGACAAATAAACTTGACTTGACTTGACTTGACTTTTGGCAGTGGTTACTTAGAAGAGACTGGTCCATGTAGCGATGGTTTCACAACTGCTCGGTTCTGCCACCACATGGTGAGAAGATGGTAGTGCACGATAGAATCATTGCAGACGGAATCAGACCCCATATCCCTTGACTCCGCTATCTTTAAGAGCTCTATCTAACTCTCTCTTGAAAGCATCCAGAGAACCGGCCTCCACCGCCCTCTGAGGCAGAGAATTCCACAGACTCACAACTCTCTGTGAAAAAGTATTTCCTCATCTCCGTTCTAAATGGCTTACCCCTTATTCTTAAACTGTGGCCCCTGGTTCTGGACTCTCCCAACATCGGGAACATGTTTTCTGCCTCTAGCATGTCCAAGCACTTAACAATCTTATATGTTTCAATGAGATCCCCTTTCATCCTTCTAAACTCCAGTGTACAAGCCCAGCTGCTCTATTCTATCAAAATATGACAGTCCCGCCATCCCGGGAATTAACCTTGTAAACCTACGCTGCACTCCCTCAATAGCAAGAATGTCCTTCCTCAAATTTGGAGACCAAAATTGCACACAATACTCCAGGGGTGGTCTTGCTAGGGCCTGAACAACTGCAGAAGGACCTCTTTGCTCCTATATTCGATTCCTCTTGTTATGAAGGCCAACATGCCATTCGCTTTCTTCACTGCCTGCTGTACCTGCATGCTTACTTTCAATGACTGATGAACAAGGACCCCCAGATCCCGTTGTACTTCCCCTTTTCCCAACTTGACACCTTTTACATAATAATCTGCTTTCCTGTTTTTGCCACCAAAGTGGATAACCTCACATTTATCCGTATTAAACTTCATCTGCCATGCATCTGCCCACTCACCCAACCTGTCCAAGTCACCCTGCATCCTCCTCACAGTTCACACTGCCACCCAGCTTTGTGTCATCTGCAAATTTGCTAATGTTACTTTGCGCCTGACTTGGACTGAGAGAGAGGGGATGCAAGGGTTACTTGAAGTTTCGAGTCGAGAGTCTTTGATGATGTTGGCTGCTGTTCAGAGCAGGTGCCCCTGTGTATAAGGCACAGGTGCATTGTATTCCTTGGCAGCATGCATCAATTAACCTTCTCTCAGCCTTGGCAAGTAATTAGTGATGAAGACCTCACTGTCAAAACCCAGGCACTTTCTAAAGTAATAACATTCCCAGCCGGCTGAGGAATGTGGCCTTGCATATATAACACATTCTTCCATCTAACCACACCACCCTGGCTTTCTTCAAGATAACAGCTTTCATTACATTTGCCCTCAGTAGGTAGCGTTCCACCCTGAATACACTGCCAGCTGAATCGGAGGTGGATTAAAAGCCCTGCCCTCCTAAAAGGGTCTCCAAAGATGCTTGTTCCAATGTTGTCTGGAATTGCAGGAATGTAGCGGGCAGTATCAACCGGGGCATTTTTGTAACAAGGCTTTGGGCTATTCAAACACAAAATGCTGGAGTAACTCAGCGGGACAGGCGGCATCTCCGGTGAGAAGGAACGGGTGATGTTTTGGGTTGAGACTCTTAAGACATCAGTCAGTCTGATGAAGGGTCTCGACCCGAAACGTCACCCATTCCCTCTCTCCAGAGATGCTGTCTGTCTCGCTGAGTTACTCCAGCATTTTGTGTCCATCTTCAGTGTAAACCGGCATCTGCAGTTCCTTCCGACGAACTACGGTCTATTTAATTTGGTTCAGTTTAGAGATACAGCATGGAAATAGGCCCTTCAGCCCATCGAGTCCATGCTGACCACCGATCACCCGTTTGCACTAGTTATCCCACTTTTCCACCCACTCCCTGCACACACATAAATGCAGCGGTAGAGTTGCTGCCTCACTGTGTCAGAGACCCAACTTCGATCCTGACCGTGAGCGCTGTTTATGTGGTGTTTGCACGTTCTCCCTGTGACTGCGTGGGTTTCCTCCAGGTGCACTGGCCCCCAGCCCACATCCCAAAGACGTGCGGGTTTGTGGGTTAAATTGCCCCCTAGTGTGTGTGTGTGTGTGTGTGTGGGGGGGTGGATGAGAAAGTGGGAATACATTGAACTAGTGTGACACAAAAAGCTGGAGTAACTCAGCGGGACAGGCAGCATCACTGGAGAGAGGGAATGGGTGACGTTTCGGGTCGAGGCCATTGTCTGAGGATGGGTCCCGACACCCATTCCTTCTCTCCAGAGATGCTGCCTGTCCCGCTGAGTTACTCCAGCTTTTTGTGTCTATCTTCAGTTCAAACCAGCATCTACAGTTCCTTCCTTCGATGGTCGGAGTGGACTTGGTGGGCCGAAGGGCCTGTTTCCGTGCTGTAACTCCAACGAGACTAAATGCAATACGATAAACTGAGATTACGACAATTAACTCAATTCTGATCCATTTTGTGAATCCCAATAGGTTCTGGAATTGTGTTTCTGACCTGCGATCTCACTTGCACTGTTTAGAACGACAGCCTGAAGTGTAGTGGCCCTGTCCCACGGTACGAGTTCATTCCAAGAGCTCTCCCGAGTTTAAAAAAAAATCAAACTCGTGGTAAGCACGGAGAATGAACGTAGCGGGTACGTCGGAGCTCGGGGACGTCTCTTAGCGGCTCGTAACGCTAACGGCAGGTACGTGGGAAGACTCGCTAACGGCAGGTAAGCTCGGGAAGACTCGTGAAGATTTTTCAACATGATTGAAAAATGTCCACGAGAGCCCCGAGTACCGACGAGCGGCCATTACCGTAAATCTCCGAGTTGGAATCAGGGCAAACTCGGGGAGAGAGCTCTTGGAATGAACTCGTACAGTGGGACAGGGGCTTCGACGGTTTGTATTTGAGCAAGGCCTGGTCATAAGACAGCTGGCTCCTCACGGTGAATCAGGTTAAGGAATGCGCTGAATGAAGATAGCTCAATGGGAGCACTGGAGTCTGAACTCATTGGACTGGGGGTCAGCGGAGGCCACAAGGAATACTTTTGTCTGGAGTGTAAATTGTACTCAGTTTGTTCATCGGGTTGGCATGGCAACGGGCCTTGGGGATTTTCGGGGGATTTAGCCTTTGAACGCCTGACATGGCTTTCTTTTGATCCAGGCCCAGCATCTGCAGTAAACTCTGACCCGGGTGACCCCACCTCTTCACCGCTACAATGGGCGGCACGGTGGCGCAGCGGTAGAGTCACTGCCTCACAGCGCCAGAGACCCAGGTTCGATCAGGTGCTGTCTGTACGGAGTTTGCACGTTCTCCCAGTGACCGCGTAGGCGTCCTACAGGTGCTCCCGTTTCCTCCCACGCGCCAAAGACGTACAGGTTTGTAGGTTAATTAGTTTGGTGAAATTGTACGCTGTCCCTGGTGTGGGTAGGATGGTGCGAGTGTACGAGGATGGTTGGTCGGCAGGGACTTGATGGGCCGAAGGGCCTGTTTCCACTCTGTATCTCTAAACTAAAAGAAACTAGACAGCCTCTACAAAATGCTGTCAGGACAAGAAGGTTTGAGCTATAAGCCGAGTAGAACACCAAGGCTGGAGTAACTCAGCGGGTCAGGCAGCATCTGTGGAGAACATGGATAGGTGACGTTTCACAGAGTGCTGGTGTAACTCAGCGGGTCAGGCAGCATCTGTGGAGAACATAGATAGGTGACGTTTCACGGAGTGCTGGAGTAACTCAGCGGGTCAGGCAGCATCTGTGGAGAACATGGATAGGTGACGTTTCACAGAGTGCTGGAGTAACTCAGCGGGTCAGGCAGCATCTGTGGTGAACATGGATAGGTGACGTTTCACAGAGTGCTGGAGTAACTCAGCGGGTCAGGCAGCATCTGTGGAGGACATGGATAGGTGACTTTACAGGTCGGGACCTCACCCAGCTGTGTTCTCCACAGATGCTGCCTGACCTGCTGAGATATCCCAGCAGCTTGTGTTCTACAAAAGATTCCAGCATCTGCAGTTCTTGTTGTCTTGGAGGTTGGAGAAACCTGGATTGTTTTCTCTGGAACGTCGGGGGTTGAGGGGGAGAGAGTTGATATATAAAATACTGAGAGGCAGGGATAGGGTAGACAGTCAGAACCTTTACCCCAGAATGGAAATGCCAAAGTGGACTGAGGTTTAAGCTGAGAGGAGCAAAGTTTAAAGGAGATGTGTGAGGCAGGGTTTTATATAGGAACGTGCTGCCAGGGGTGGTGCAGGCAATAGACAATAGACAATAGGTGCAGGAGTAGGCCATTCGGCCCTTCGAGCCAGCACCGCCATTCAATGTGATCATGGCTGATCATCCCCAATCAGCACCCCGTTCCTGCCTTCTCCCCATATCCCCTGACTCCGCTATCTTTAAGAGCCCTATCTAACTCTCTCTTGAAAGCATCCATAGAACCTGCCTCTGAGGCAGAGAATTCCACAGACTCACCACTCTCTGTGAGAAAAAGTGTTTCCTCGTCTCAGTTCTAAATGGCTTGCTCCTTATTCTTAAACTGTGTGGCCCCTGGTTCTGGACTCCCCCAACATCGGGAACATGTTTCCTGACTCTAGCGTGTCCAAGCCCTTATCAATCTTATATGTTTCAATGAGATGCCCTCTCATCCTTCTAAACTCCAGAGTGTACAAGCCAAGCTGCTCCATTCTCTCAGCATATGACAGTCCCGCCATCCCGGGAATTAACCTTGTAAACCTACGCTGCACTCCTTCAATAGCAAGGATGTCCTTCCTCAAACTAGGGGACCAAAACTGCACACAATACTCCATGTGTGGTCTCACTAGGGATCAGTACAACTGCAGAAGGACCTGTTTGCTCCTATATTCGATTCCTCTTGTTATAAAGATATGATAGTGGCACTTAAGTGACTTATAAATAAGCTGACGGATATGCAGGGAATAGAAACATAGAAACATAGAAATTAGGTGCAGGAGTAGAGGCCATTCGGTCCTTCGAGCCTGCACCGCCATTCAATATGATCATGGCTGATCATCCAACTCAGTATCCCGTACCTGCCTTCTCTCCATACCCCCTGATCCCTTTAGCCACAAGGGCCACATCTAACTCCCTCTTAAATATAGCCAATGAACTTTCTATAAGATCCCCTCTCAATCTTCTATATTCTAGAGAGTATAAACCAAGGAGGGATATGGAGGGATATGGATCATGGTCAGGCCAAGGAGATTAGTTCAACGGCATCATGTTCAGCACGGACTTGTGGGTCGAGGACATTTAGACAGGCACATGCATGGGACAAATTGCCCCCGTATCTATATCTGTATCTTGATGTATGATCACTACCACTGGTGGTCGCATACATTAGGTGGGTCATGTGCAAAGTTGCAATTAAACACTCTCCTACACTCACTAGGGACAATTCTTACATTCACCAAGCCAATGTCTGCACGTCTTTGGACTGTGAGAGGAAACCGAGAATTCTCTGCCTCAGAGGGCGGTGGAGGCCGGTTCTCTGGATGCTTTCAAGAGAGAGCTAGATAGGGCTCTTAAAGATAGTGGAGTCAGGGGATATGGGGAGAAGGCAGGAGCAGGATACTGATTGGGGATGATCAGCCATGATCACATTGAATGGCGGTGCTGGCTGGAAGGGCAGAATGGCCTACTCCTGCACCTATTGTCTATTGTCTATTTGTCTATCTCAGGGAAAACCCACGCAGGTCACGGGGAGAACGTGCAAACTCCGTACAGACAGTGCCCGTAGTCGGGATCGAACCTGGGTCTCCACCGCTGTATTCGCTGCAAGGCAGCAACTCTACCGCTGCGCCACCGTGACCACCCAGCATGTAGGGAGTGGATAGGGCTAGTCTAGCTGGGGCATGTTGGCCGGGGTGGGCAAGTTGGGCCGAAGGGCCCGTTTCCGCACTGTATCACTCAATAACTCTACACGTAGAGGCTCCAACGTTGTGAAATAAATGCCTACTGCAGTTACCAGAAGCAGCCAGTGTGTGGCAGACTAGCCTGATGCAGGGAGACACCAGGAACCTCAGCATCGTTTAATGAGATGCTTTATGACCCTGTCCCACTTAGGCGATTTTTTCGGCAACTGCAGGCGACTAGTTTGTTGCCACATGTTCGCTGGCAGTTGCCGGGCGTGGTCTCTCCCCTCAGTCGCGCAAAAAGTCGTAGCGTCTTTCTGGTCGCGGCTAAATTTTCAGCATGTTGAAAATTTTTTGCCGACAGTGTGTTTGACGCCAATGAGCGTGGCTTGACTTCTCCTGACGTTGGTGCTGTCGTTTTATTTATCGCCAGGATGACGCAGGTTGTCACCGGTTTTTCGGTGAACTTTTACGACTTTGATGGTCGCCGGCAGTTGCCTAAAAATCACCAAGTGGGACGGCCCCATTGTTGTCCCGTGTACCTAGGTACTGCGACACGCTTTTGTTCTTGTATATAAACACAAATAGTCGCCACGTATTTGGTGCCTACAAGATTTCAAAAGTACTCATTGGAGTCTCGATGGCCCGTCTATGTCCTGGGCCACAGATGACCTCCAAGCAATTGCTTAACGTACTTCCAAAAATATCAGTACTTTATAAGTTCAGAGGTGAGATAGGAGCAGAATTAGACAATAGACAATAGGTGCAGGAGTAGGCCATTCGGCCCGCCATTCAATGTGATCATGGCTGATCATCCCCAATCAGTACCCCGTTCCTGCCTTCTCCCCATATCCCCTGACTCTGCTATTTTTAAGAGCCCTATCTTAGCTCTCTCTTGAAAGCATCCAGAGAACCGGCCTCCACCGCCCTCTGAGGCAGAGAATTCCACAGACTCACTACCCTCTGTGAGAAAAAGTGTTTCCTCTTCTCCGCTCTAAATGGGTTACTCCTTATTCTTAAATGGTGGCCCCTGGTTCTGGACTCCCCCAACATTGGGAACATGTTTCCTGCCTCTAGCGTGTCCAAACCCTTAAACAATCTTATATGTTTCAATGAGATATCCTCTCATCCTTCTAAATTCCAGAGTGTACAAGCCCAGCTGCTCCATTCTCTCCCTAGGCCACTCGGCCCATCAAGTCTACTCCGCCATCCTATCTTACCTCCTAACTGAGAAATACTCCTGCCTTCTCCCCGTAAACCCGGCCGTGATTCCGTTTTGATTTTGCCCAGAGTAAATCATGTTTCTGGGTGAAATTGGGGACATTCTATTGAGTATTTCCTGATACCAATGTGGGTTTGCGATGGATAAGACCACAGGTGTCCTGGAGATAAGATTCCATCCCCCTGTTAGACTGGGACTGCCCTGCAGTGTGGTATCGGATGGACTTCATTATGTCATCGATGACGGAAACAGGCCCTTCGGCCCATCTACACGGGTCCCACCTGCCCAGGTTTGGCCCATATCCCTCCCAACCTGTCCTAGCTGTGTACCTGTGCAAATGTCTTTTGAATGATGTTGTACTGTAGTGCCAGCCTCAACTACCTCCTCTGGCAGCTCGTTCCATACACTCACCGTTATGGCCCAGGGTGGGAGAGAGAAGGTGAAGACTGACAGGGGAAGCCTTGTCGAGAGCAGAGGTAAGACAGCTTAGTTTAGTGTAGTTTAGAGATACAGTGGGGAAACAGGCCCTTCGGCCCATCAAGTCCGCTTCGACCAGCGAGTTCTAGTTCTATCCCACACATTAGGGACAATTTACAGAGGCCAGTTGGCCTACAAACCTGTACATCTGTGGAAAGTGGGAGGAAACCTGAGCACCCGGTGAAAACCCACGTGGTCACAGGGAGAACGTGCAAACTCCGTACAGACAGCATTCATGGTCAGGATCGAACCCAGGTCTCTGGCGCTGTGAGGCAGCAGCTCTACCGCTGTGCCACTGTTGCCGGGAGGGAGAAGATGGTGCCCGGGGGGATGTCACTACTCAGTAACCTCTGCCTCACCGCATGATGGGCGTTTGACGGCACTGGGCCTGTACTCGCTGGAGTTTAGAAGGACGAGGGGGTCCCTCATTGAAACTTACCGAATAGTGAAAGACCTGGACAGAGTGGATGTGGAGAGGATGTTTCCACTGGTGGGAGAGTCTAGGACCGGAGGCCGCAGCCTCAGTCTAAAAGGATGTACCTTCAGGAAGGAGATGAGGAGGAATTTATTTACTCCGAGGGTGGTGAATCTGTGGGATTCATTGCCAATGATGGCTGTGGAGGCCAAGTCCACAGTGGATATTTTTAAGGCAGAGTTTGACAGATTCTTGGGTGTCAGGGGTTATGGGGTGAAGGCAGGCAGGAGAATGGGGTTGAGAGGGAAAGATAGATCAGCCATGATTGAATGGCAGAGTCGACTTGATGGGCCGAATGGCCGAATTCTGCTGGTGGTAGTTACTAATTTACTGTCTTGTAACTGGTAGTTACTAGTCACTAATTCTCTGCCTCAGAGGGCGGTGGAGGCCGGTTCTCTGGATGCTTTCAACAGAGAGCTAGATAGGGCTCTTAAAAATAGCGGAGTCAGGGGATATGGGGAGAAGGCTTAAGGATAAAGGGGAAATCCTTTGGGACCGAGATGAGAAAAACATTTTTCACGCAGAGAGTGGCGAATCTCTGGAACTCTCTGCCACAGAGGGTAGTTGAGGCCACAGTTCATTGGCTATATTTCAGAGGGAGTTAGATGTGGCCCTTGTGGCTAAAGGAATCAGGGGGTATGGAGAGAAGGCAGGTACAGGATACTGAGTTGGATGATCAGCCATGATCACATTGAATGGCGGTGCAGGTTCGAAGGGCCGAATGGCCTACTCCTGCACCTATTGTCTATTATCTATTGTCTATTGTCTATTGGTACTCATGAACCTCCGAGCCAAGAGGAGGAGGCAGATCTCTGGCTGCCCGGGGAGACTGCCAGCATCGTAGGAGAGAGATATTTTTCACAACAGGAGCCTGCAAGATTGTAGTTCCCACGGCAATGCATGAGATCCACGTCACACTCCAATTACCAACAAGATGCTCATGAATAATCAACTGTGTTGGCCTGAGGGAGAAGCAATAATCCCTCCTTTGCCACGGGCATCGATCGCTAAACATTAATGAATAATAAACCTCTGATCTAATTAATAAAA
Source organism: Leucoraja ocellata (assembly GCA_036785375.1). Classification (NCBI taxonomy): domain Eukaryota; kingdom Metazoa; phylum Chordata; class Chondrichthyes; order Rajiformes; family Rajidae; genus Leucoraja; species Leucoraja ocellata. Next base: position 10,781 of record JAWMAR010005645.1, read on the forward strand.
CGACTTGCAGCAACAGATTGCTACTTCTTAACGAGTGGCACTTCGGTTTGTAATACCCCATTATGGTGTAGATGGCAGTGGAGAAGTGGTTAACACGTTCTTAGTTTATCACCACCACCACACCACTAATATAATAATAATAATAATCATCTTATTTATATAGCACATTTTTAGTCAACTTGCATTGACCCCAAAGTGCTTCACATAATTACATTACATTACACACAGGCAAAGGTGGGTGAAGTGTTTTGCCCCAAGGACACAACGACAGTATGCACTCCAAGCGGGATTTGAACCGGCTACCTTCCGGTCGCCAGCCGAACACTTAGCCCATTGTGCTATCTGTCGTCCCACTACCATCATCAGTCTGACCAAGGGTCTCGGCCTATCCATGTTCTCCAGACATGCTGCCTGGCCCGCTGAGTTACTCCAGCACTCTGCACCTTTATTCAGTAACAACACACAAAACTTAGGTTTGGGCCTCTTGTGTCTTGACTTGTAAAAAAAAACACCAGCACCTGCAGACTCCAAATAATGAGGTTAGTTTAGTGATAGAGCTGGAACAGAACCTGCAACCCACCGGGACCACACTAGTTCTATGTTCGCCCGTGAATATCCATACTGTCATAGAGAATAACAGGCCCTTCAGCCCAACTTGTCCACGCCGGCCAACATGTCCCAGCTACACTAGTCCCACCTGCCTGCGTTTGGCCCATATCCCTCCAAACCTGTCATATCCATGTACCTGTCTAACTGTTTCTTAAAGGGATAGTCCCAGCCTCAATGACCTCCTTTGGCAGCTAGTTCCATGCACCCACCACCCTTTGGCCCATATCCCTCTAAACCTGTCCTATCCACTCCCCACAGGCTTGGAGCAATTTCACCAAAATCAGTACCCCGTTCCTGCTTTCTCCCCATATCCCTTGATTCCGTTAGCTCTAAAAGCTAGATGCAGGAAAAATGTTCCCAATGTTGGGCGAGTCCAGAACCAGGGGCCACACAGTCTTAGAATAAAGGGGAGGTCATTTAAGACTGAGGTGAGAAAAAACTTTTTCACCCAGCGAGTTGTGAATTTGTGGAATTCCCTGCCACAGAGAGCAGTGGAGGCCAAGTCATTGGATGGATTTAAGAGAGAGTTAGATAGAGCTCTAGGGGCTAGTGGAGTCAAGGAATATGGGGAGAAGGCAGGCATGGGTTATTGATAGGGGACGATCAGCCATGATCACAATGAATGGCGGTGCTGGCTCGAAGGGCCGAATGGCCTCCTCCTGCACATATTTTCCATGTTTCTATATTTCTAGTTCTGTCTAACTCTCTCTTGAAAACATTCAGTGCATCGCAGAGTAGACTTGATGGGCTGAATGGCTTAATTCCTCTCCTAAAACCTATGAACATGAAGAAACCTTCTTCAGTGTAGGAGCTCAGTGGGCTGAGCAACAGTCGTGGTGGGAAAGGGATTGTTGGTGTTGAGAGGGAAAGATAGATCAGCCAATGTACAATGGACAATAGGTGCAGGAGTAGGCCATTCGGCCCTTCAAGCCAGCACCGCCATTCAATGTGATCATGGCAGAAGCAATTATCAAGAGAGCACATCAGCGCCTCTACTTCCTGAGAAGATTACGGAGAGTCGGTATGTCAAGGAAGACTCTCTCTAACTTCTACAGGTGCACAGTAGAGAGCTTGCTGACCGGTTGCATCGTGGCTTGGTTCGGCAACTTGAACGCCCTGGAGAGGAAAAGATTACAAAAAGTAGTAAACACTGCCCAGTCCATCATCGGCTCTGACCTTCCATCCATCGAGTGGATCTATCGCAGGCGCTGCCTCAAACAGGCTGGCAGCATCATCAAAGACCCACACCATCCTGGCCACACACTCATCTCCCTGCTACCTTCAGGTAGAAGGTACAGGAGCCTGAAGACTGCAACGACCAGGTTCAGGAATAGCTACTTCCCCACAGCCATCAGGCTATTAAACCTGGCTTGGACAAAACTCTGATCATTAATAACCCATTGTGTGTTACTTGCACTTAATCAGTTTATTTATTCATGTGTGTATATATTTATATTGTGGTATATGGACACACTGATCTGTTCTGTAGTCAATGCCTACTATGTTCTGTTGTGCTGAAGCAAAGCAAGAATTTCATTGTCCTATCTTGAACTTGGTCATCCATCCATGACGGAGTAGACTTGATGGGCCAAACGGCCTCATTCTGCACCTATCCCTTATGAAAGTACGAACATAGCACGGAATATCTAATTGGCCTGCGCTTTCATGCTCTGTGTGTCAAGCTTTCTTTTGTAAGTAGAATGCATTGCGTGTTCTTTATGCTGTGATTATTCCCCAGGTGTATCTGTCTCCATGTTCTCTCAGATGCAATTGCAAAGAGCAAGGAGTTTACAAATACCAATGCCTGCCGGGCAGAATGAAATGAGAACAAACATCATGTAGCAGGGAAATAATGTGGCAACAGTAGATCAATGGCAATAAAACATGACACAATCTCCCTCAAATATTCCGAGCACAGGCGCACAGAGTCGCTGGAAAGTGTAAGAATGACAGGGACAATATTTCCCGCACACTGGGAACTAATTAGTTTGCGCGGTGATTGTTGCTTTTTGGACCGAAGGTGACCTTGAACGGACGAGCGCTTATTCTCTCCTGCGTCTTGATGTCAGTCCTGTCACCATTGTTGGAGTTAACATTCAGGCAAACAAATGATTCCTTGCCAACAAGTGGAGAAGTTATTTGGACTTTACAGTCAATAGTCCATGGGCAATAGGTGCAGGAGTAGGCCATTCGGCCCTTCTAGCCAGCACCGCCATTCAATGTGATCATGGCTGATCATCCACAATCAGTACCCCGTTCCTGCCTTCTCCCCATATCCCCTGACTCCGCTATTTTTAAGAGCCCTATCTAGCTCTCTCTTGAAAGCATCCAGAGAACCTGCCTCCACCGCCCTCTGAGGCAGAGAATTCCACAGACTCACACCATGGGCCACAGTTTAAGAATAATACTGTCACACCTCGATCGGAAAAATACTTATGCCAGGATCCTCTTCATAGACTTCAGCTCTGCTTTTAACACAATCATTCCGCAGCAGCTGGTGGAGAAGTTGGAGCTATTGGGGGTTGATGCTGGCACATGTAACTGGGTCCTGAACTTTCTATCGCAACGGCAGCAGACAGTCAGGGTGGGCAGTAGGACATCAAGAACCATAGCCGTGAGCACTGGCTCACCCCAAGGCTGTGTCCTAAGCCCCCTGCTGTTTAGTCTGCTTACACACGACTGTACTGCTATTCTCAACAACAACTTCATCAACAAGTTCGCTGATGACACAACAGTGGTGGGTCTCATCAGTGACAATGATGAGTCGGTGTACAGGATGGAGGTGGAGCTGCTCACAGGATGGTGCAAATCCCACAACCTCATTCTCAACGTGGGAAAAACTAAGGAGATGGTGGTTGACTTCAGGAGGGCGGGGAAACAACACCATACACCTCTGCACATCGATGGAGCTGATGTGGAAAGGGTCAGCAGCGTGAAGTTCCTAGGACTCCACCTGTCAGATGACCTGACGTCCACGACCAACACCACAGCACTGGTCAAGAGAGCCCAGCAGCGACTTCACCCTCTCCGAAGACTACGTAAAGCAGGTCTCCCCACTACACACCTACAAACTTTTTATAGGGGGACAATCGAGAGCACATTAACCTACGGCATCACTTCCTGGTTCGGGAGCTGCAAGGCGTACGAACGGCACCAACTAGACAAGATTGTGAAGACCGCCAGCAGGATTATTGGTGCTCCACTCCCTTTCCTGCTGGACATATACAGGAAGAGATGTATCAGCAGAGCCATCTCCATCATCAAAGACCCCTACCACCCATCGCATGACATTTTCTCCATCCTGCCATCTGGGAAGAGTTACAGGAGCATTAGCTGCAAAACCAGCAGGATGCTCCTCAGCTTCTTCCCGCAGGCTATAAGACTGATAAACGGACTTTGCCCCCTGCCAAAGTATCGCGCACCAACCACCAACCTGGACACACTGCAGCAGAGCCACTGTCGTGCCGCTGCCGATCGGAACGCCTGTTGATGTTTAGTAGAGAGTAGAGTGTTTAATTTGTTCATGATATATGTATTTTTATTTCTATTTATTTTTTTACTGCACACTGAATGGACACTGGTTGAGCAACGTTTTTTTATTTCCTCTGGGTATGTGAGTACTCAGGAAAATGACAATAAAGATATACTTATACTTATACTTATAAGGGGTAAGCCATTTAGAACAGAGGTGAGGAAAAACTTTTTCACACAGAGAGTTGTGAGTTTGTGGAATTCTCTGCCACAGAAGGCAGTGGAGGCCAATTCACTAGAGGTATTCAAGAGAGAGAGTTAGATTTAGCTTTTAGGGCTAACGGAATCAAGGAAACATGTTCCCGATGTTGGGGTAGTTCAGAACCAGGGGCCACAGTTTAAGAATAAGGGGAAAGCCATTTAGAACGGAGACAAGGAAACACTTTTTCACACAGAGAGTGGTGAGTCTGTGGAATTCTCTGACTCAGTGGGCGGTGGAGGCTGGTTCTCTGGATACTTTTAAGAGAGCTAGATAGGGCTCTTAAAAATAGCGGAGTCAGGGGATATGGGGAGAAGGCAGGAACGGGGTACTGATTATGGATGATCAGCCATGATCACATTGAATGGCGGTGCTGGCTTGAGGGGCCGAATGGCCTACTCCTGCACCTATTGTCTATTGTCTATATGGGGAAAAAGTGGACAGGGTACTGATTTTGGATGATCAGCCATGATCATATTGAATGGCGGTGCTGGCTCGAAGGGCTGAATGGCCTCCTCCTGCACCTATTTTCTATGTTTCCATGTTTCTAAGACCTCATTGATAGATGGATTGGCCTGGGGCGTCTACATACACTAACCCTGGCCTCTTTCCTTATGTTTCCAGATTTAATTCCTCTCTCAGCCACTGCCAAACATCAAACGGTGGATCAGAACAGTAGACTTAGTGAAATCACCCAGAGAGCTGCCATGGACTGTTATCTCGCCTAAAAAACACCCTATTTACTTCCCCTGAATTACATATTCTGTAACGCAGTATTAGTGCAGACGGCCTGTGCAGAGCCCTGAATGCTTAACACATTCATTATTAAGTGGTGCAGCGGTAAACGGCGCCAGAGACCCGGGTTCGATCCTGACCTCAGGTGCTGTCTATGCGGAGTTGGCACGTTCTCCCTGCAACCCACGTGCTCCGGTTTCATCCCATACTCCAAAGACGTGCAGGTTTGCGGGTAAATTGCCCCCATAGTGTGCGGGATAGAACTGGTGCACTGGTAATCTTTGGTCAGCATGGACTCGGCGGGCCAAATGGCCTGCTTATCTCTTTAAGCTAAACTAATAGCCAAGAGTCAGATTGGGGATTGATATGTGGCAGAAGATGCAATCACGAGGAGTAGATATTGGTTTCGAAGCGGGCTGACCAGAAGATAATGCCGCACGAAATAACAGAATTATTATTTGCTTTCTTATTTGAAAAGCTCCCGAGATGTGTGATAAAACAGCTTCATTTCCTCTCTCTATCTGTCAGCCTTCACCTGAAATGTGAACCATCGGCTCATAAGGTGGTGAACACACCCTGAGTGAGCTGGAATCAAAGCCTCGGTCCAAGCCTGCGTTATTGAATCATTAGCCTCCGTGTGAGGAACACACTCGTGGGGAATTTCAATGGTCTTCATTTTATAGATGGAAGATCTGCTCATCCCTTAGTTCTCTGTTGGATAATACAAAAAAAGAAAGCACCACATACAGCTCTGAGTCTGATCATAGACACACGATACTGGAGTAACTCAGCAGGTCTGGCAGTATCTCTGGAGAAAAGGAATAGGTGATGGTTTCGGGTCGAGACCCCGGGTCTATCTTCGGTTTAAGGCAGCATCTGAATGAATGAATGAATGAATGAATAAGTTTATTGGCCAAGTATTCACATACAAGGAATTTGCCTTGGTGCTCCGCCCACAAGTGATAACATGACATACAGTGACAGTTAGGCATGACTCATAAAATATTAAACATTAATAATAAAACATTATCGATTAAACATGTGAATTAAATAAAATACAGGAGCAAAAGGAGGCTACAGATTTTTGGTTATTTAGTAGAACTACTACTTGTGGCAAAAAACTGAAAAAAGCAGTGTCTTCCTACATTCTTATGGCCCTGTCCCACGGTACGAGTTCATTCCAAGAGCTCTCCCGAGTTTAAAATCAAATCAAACGCGTGGTAAGCACGGAGAATGAACGTAGCAGGTACGTCAGAGCTCGGGGACGTCTCTTAGCGGCTCGTAACGTTAACGGCAGGCACTCCGGAAGACTAGCTAATGGCAGGTAAGCACGGGAAGACTCATGAAGATTTTTCAACATGTCCACGAGCCCCGAGTACCGACGAACGGCCATTACTGTAAATCTCCGAGTTCGAATCAGGGCAAACTCGGGGAGACTCTTTGAATGAACTCGTACAGTGGGACAGGGCTTTTAGCCTGATCAGGGCAGATTTCTATTGAATAGCAGGCTGGGACTCTATTAATTAGAGCGCAGGAGGATGAGGGGTGATCTCATAGTTGTGTACAAAGGAGAGGAATAGATCGGGTAGACGCACGGAGTCTCTTGCCCAGAGTAGGGGAATCGAGGACCAGAGGACAGAGGCGTAAGGTGAGGGGGGAATGATTTAATAGGAATACAAAGGGGTGGCGGGTGTGTGGAACGAGCTACCGGAAGAGGTAGTAGAGGCAGGGACTATCGCAACGTTTAAGGTACATGGATAGGACAGGTTTAGAGGGATATGGGCCAAATGCAGGAAAGTGGGATAGGGCATGTTGGCCGGTGAGGGTAAGTTGGGCTGAAGGGCCTGTTTCTAAGCTGTATCACTCCAGGGACTCAATATGTGTAAAGCAAGTACCTACACACAGCGATCCAACAGGTAAACCATCGAGTGACGCTGAGATAGGCTGTTCTCCAAAGCTCATCCTGTTTCTCCATCCTGTTACCACTAACCTTTCTCAGTTCACCAAGTGGCACAGTGGCGCAGCGGTAAACTGCGCCAGAGACCCGGGTTCGATCCTAACTGCGGGTGCTGCCCGTACGGAGTTTGCACGTTCTCCCTGTGACCGTGTGGGTTTTCTCCGGGTGCTCCAGTCTCCTCCCACATTCCAGAGATACAGGTTTGTAGGTTGCGGCTCTGGAGAGAAGGAATGGTCGAGACCCTTCTTCAGACCCGAAACGTCGCCCATTCCCTCTCTCCACAGATGCTGCCTCACCCGCTGAGCTACTCCAGCATTTTGTGTCGACCTTCGGTTTAAACCAGCATCTGCAGTTTCTTCTTACAGGTTTGTAGGTTAATTGTCCCTAGTGTGTGTAGGGTAGAGTGAAGGTGATCATTGGTCGGCACAGACTCAGTGGGCCGAAGGGCCTGTTTCCCCGCTGTATCTCCCTAAATCTGTTATGTCCACTTGAAAATGTAGAGTGGGCCTCAATTTAGCACCTCATCCTGAAAAGCTGCTGCCTCACAGCACCAGAGCCTGTGGACTCTCAGTCCGAAGAAGGGTCTCGACCCGAAACGCCGCCTATTTAGTTTAGTTTTCATTTGGAGATACAGCGCTGAAACACCGAGTCCACGCCGACCAGCGATCCCTGCACATTGGCCCATCGGCAGAGTTGCAGGGAATGCAGCGCCGGAGTCCCGGGTTCAATCCCGACTACGGGCGCTGTCTGCAAGGAGTTTGCACGTTCTCCCCGTGACCCGCGTGGGTTTTCTCGCGTGAGGCGACAGATAGCACAATGGGCTAAGAGTTCGGCTGGTGACCAGAAGGTAGCCGGTTCAAATCCCGCTTGGAGTGCATACTGTCGTTGTGTCCTTGGCAAGACACTTCACCCACCTTTGCCTGTAATGGAATGTACGGCGGCAGGCGCGGGCACACCGCGACGCCCTGTGTCTCCCTTTCAAGGGAGATGCTAAAAATGCATTTCGTTGTCTCTGTACTGTACACTGACAATGACAATAAATTGAATCATTTCATTTCATTTCATTTCATTTCATTTTTCATTTTCTCCGAGATCTTCGGTTTCCTCCCACATTCCAAAGACGTACAGCTTTGTAGGTTAATTGGCTCGGTAAATGTAAAAAATTGTATCTAGCAGCGGTAGACTTGCTGGTGTAAGGATAGTGAATGTGCGGGGATCGCTGGTCGGCGCGGACCTGGTGGGCTGAATGGCCTGTTTCCCTGCTAAACTAAACTAAATGAACACTATCCTACACACACTAGGGACAGTTTGCATTTATACCAAGCCATTTAACCTACCAACATGTACGTGTTTGGAGTGTGGGAGGAAACCGAAGATCTCGGAGAAAACCCACGGGGAGAACGTGCAAACTCCGTACAGACAGCACCCGTAGTCGGGATCGAACCCGGGTCTCTGGAGCTGCATTCGATGTGAGGCAGCAACTCTACCGCTGCGCCACCGTGCTGACATTTCTCTTCTTTTTCTCCAGAGATGCTGCCTGACCCGCTGAGTTGATCCAGCTTTCTGTGTGTATCTCCAGTTTAAACCAGCGTCTTCGTGTTGGTTGGTGGAAGGTCCAATAATCCTTCAGTGGCTTGGCCAAGGAGTTCTTCAATCAGCATGCCAGACCTTCTCCCAAAGTCCTTTTAATCCTTTCTTTTTCAATTATTTATCCACTTTTCTTTTGAAATCCCATTAAACATACGTCAGAATTGAAATATTGGCTGAGGCTTTATACTTGCCTTTCCTGCATTACTGACTCAGATGTACGATCTTATGAAATTGATCAAGCAACGAGCTTGATCTGTTAACAAGCCAGAATTCCAGGGTGCCTTGTGCTGAGGTTTGCTTTAAAGACTTTAGTCAAGTATTTGTTACTTTCCGAACTTGGCACAAGATACACAACAGAGTGTATTAAAATGGGAAGTTAGCATTTAATGTGGTGGGACCTCATTGAATGTCTATGGAATTCTCTGCCTCAGAGGGCGGTGGAGGCAGGTTCTCTGGATGCTTTCAAGAGAGAGTTAGATAGAGCTCTTAAAGATAGTGGAGTCAGGGGATATGGGGAGAAGGCAGGAACAGGGTACTGATTGGGGATGATCAGCCATGATCACATTGAATGGCAGTGCTGGCTCAAAGGGCCGAATGGCCTACACTCCTGCACCTTTTGTCTATTGAAACTCACAGAATAATGAAAGGCACAGATAGAGTGGATGTGGAGAGGATGTTTCCACTCGTGGGAGAGTCGAGGACTAGAGGGCACAGCCTCAGCCTCAAAAGGAGATGAAGAGGAATTTCTTTAGTCAGAGGGTGGTGAATCTGAGGAATTCATTGCTACAGACGGCTGTGGAGGCCAATGGATATTTTTAAGGCACAGCCTGATAGATTCTTGGGTGTCAGGGGTTCTGGGGAGAAGGCAGGAGAATGAGATTGGGAGGGAGAGATAGATCAGCCATGATTGAATGGAGGAGTAGACCTGATGGGCCGAATGGCCTGATTCTGCTCCTGTGACTTATAAACTTAGAGTTTGCACCAATCTATCTATCTATATATTACTAAAACTCTCATCTTGACCACTTCCTGTTTTTCTGTTTCATGATTTTAGAAAAAACGCTGTCACTTCCGGCCGTATTGCCTGCGTGACGTGCAAATGAGGCCCAAGTGGGGCAGGCTCTTAATTGTCTAAAGCTTTGGTCAGGCTGCATTTGGAGTATTGCATGCAGTTCTGATCATCCTCATTACTGGTGCAGCAGGCAGTGAAGAAAGCGAATGGTATGTTAGCTTTCATAGCAAAAGGATTTGAGTATAGGAGCAGGGAGGTTCTACTGCAGTTGTACAGGGTCTTGGTGAGACCACACCTGGAGTATTGCGTACAGTTTTGGTCTCCAAATCTGAGGAAAGACATTATTGCCATAGAGGGAGTGCAGAGACGGTTCACCAGACTGATTCCTGGGATGTCAGGACTGTCTTATGAAGAAAGACTGGATAGACTTGGTTTATACTCTCTAGAATTTAGGAGATTGAGAGGGGATCTTATAGAAACTTACAAAATTCTTAAGGGGTTGGACAAGCTAGATGCAGGAAGACTTTTACATTGAAGTGATTGAAATCCAAGTGAAGTTTAAAGCCTCAGAAAAATAAAACCTCCGGAATGGATGATAGTCATTACGTGATTGGTTGGAGTCAGTATCAGCACAATTACTATATTAAACTTTGAATCTTCAGATGTCCTGGTTCAAGCTAAAACTAAATCTCTGGAACTATCTGCCACAGAGGATAGTTGAGGCCAGTTCATTGGCTATATTTAAGAGGGAGTTAGATGTGGCCCTTGTGGCTAAGGGGATCAGAGGATATGGAGAGAAGGCAGGTACGGGATACTGAGTTGGATGATCAGCCATGATCATATTGAATGGCGGTGCAGGCTCGAAGGGCCGAATGGCCTACTCCTGCACCTAATTTCTATGTTTCTATGTTTCTATTACAGGAAGAATGTGGAGGTTTTGGAGAGGAGGTTCACCAGAATACTGCCTGGATTAGAGGTGTTATCTGTCAGGGGAGGTTGGACAAATTTGGATTATTGGGCATCAGAAGTTAACAGGAGACCCAATTGAAGCATCTAAATAGATGGGACGTATATAGATAGGGTAGACAGTCAGAATCTTTTTTGCAGGGTGGGAATGTCAAGCACTGGAGCTCATAGATTCATGGTGAGAAGGGCAGAGTTGACAGATGATGAGCAGGGCAAGTTTTTGTACCTGGTGTTTGGGACGAGATGCGTTGACATAGGCATGAGCACATGCAGGAAATGGAGGGCTGTGGATAACATACAGGCAGAGATTAGTTTAGTTTAGTTGAGATTAGCGATACAGCGCGGAAACTGACCCTTCGGCCCGCCGTGTCCACGTCGACCAGCGATCCCCGCACACTAATGCCCCCGTCCCACTTAGGAAACCTGAACGGAAACCTCTGGAGACTTTGCGCCCCACCCAAGGTTTCCGTGCGGTTCCCGGAGGTTGCAGGCAGTTGCCGGAGGTTGCAGGTAGTGGAAGCAGGTAGGGAGACTGACAAAAACCTCCGGGAACCGCACGGAAACCTTGGGCGGGGCGCAAAGTCTCCAGAGTTTTCCGTTCTGGTTTCCTAAGTGGGACAGGGGGCATAACACTATCCTACCCACACACGGGACAGTTTACAATTTTTACCGAAGCCAATTAACCTACAAACCTGTTACGTTTTTGGGGTGTGGGGAGGGAACTGGAGCACCCGGAGAAAACCCACGCAGGTCACGGGGAGAACGTGCAAACTCCGTACAGGCAGCACCCGTAGTCAGGATCGAACCCGGGTCTCTGGCGCTGTGAGGCAGCGACTCTACCGCTGCGCCACGGTGATGCCTTGTTTGGCTTGACTGTGTTGAGCGGGAACATCGTGGGACAAAGGGACCTACTCCTACTCCACACTGCTCGAACTTCCAAGCAGATATCATTGAGCTGGGGTTGATTAGCTGCTTCAGCAGCTCCAGTTATTCGTGCGGTGAAGACAGATGGCCCACACACCATGTGTGGAGCTGGTTGCTCACCCGAGGGAGGGAGATGCCCTCTGCCTCTGACCTTTCCAACCCTTCATATATCACACTTGATCAGCAGAGCAGCGGGCCATGAGAGGTCAGCCACGCTCACCTTGAACTGACAAGGACGACTTACCTATAGTTTACTTTAGTTTAAGGTGGACAAAACTGCTGGAGAAACTCAGCGGGTGCGGCAGCATCTATGGAGCGAAGGAAATAGGCAACGTTTCGGGCCGAAACCCGGAAGGGTTTCGGCCCGAAACGTTGCCTATTTCCTTCCTATTTCCTTCCTATTTCCTTCCTCAGACTCAGTTTAGTTAAATTCAGTTTAATTTAGTTCAGTTCAGCTCAGTTCAGTTTTGTTTAGTTCTGTTTTTTTTTTTAGTTTAATTCAGTTTAGCTTCATTTCAATTCAACTAAATTTAGTTTGGAGACCAGCGATCCCCGGCACTAACACTATCCCACACACTGCTTACGGGCACTGTCTGAGTGGAGTTTCCGCGTTCTCCCCCCCCGACCCACGTGGGTTTTCTCCGGGTGCTCCAGTTTCCTCCCACACTCTGAAAACATACATGCAGGTTTGTAGGTTAATTGGCCTGGTATAAATGTAAGTTGTCCCCAGTGTGTGTAGGATAGTGTTAGTGTGCGGGGGTCGCTGGTCTGTGTCGAAAAGCCTATTTTCTCGCAGTATCTTGAAACTAAACGGAACCCCAAGTTAATTGTCTAACTAGTGTTGGTTGGTGCGGACTCAATGGGACGAAGGACCTGTTTCCACGCTGTATCTCTGATCTAAAACTAAAATAAACTTGTAGGTAGACAAAAATGCTGGGGAAACTCAGCGGGTGAGGCAGCATCTATGGAGCGAAGGAAATAGGCCGCGTTTCGGGGCTGATGCTGATGTGGGGGTGGGGGCGGGGGGAGGGGGTGGGGGGTGGGGGGGGGGGCGTGTGGGTGCGGGAAGAAGAAACAAAGAGGTGGTTATGCCTCTATATAATTGTCCCCTTGGTGCCTATGATAGAACTAGTGTTGGTCGGCACGGACTCAATGGGCAGAAGGGCCTGTTTCCACGCTGTATCTCTGAACTAAAACTAAACAAATACACCTTGTGAGGTGCGGTTTAAATGATGAGGGGTTAACTTTGCTGCACACAAAAGTGCTGGAGAAACTCAGCGGGTGCAGCAGCATCTATGGAGCGAAGGAACTAGGCAACGCTTTGGGCCGAAACGTTGCCTATTTCCTTCGCTCCATAGATGCTGCTGCACCCGCTGAGTTTCTCCAGCACTTTTGTCCACCTTCGATTTTCCAGCATCTGCAGTTCCTTCTTAAACCCGTGCACTTTCTTATTTAAACCTGGAGATAGCAACATAGACAATAGCTGCAGGAGTAGAGGCCATTCAGCCACTCGAGCCAGCACTGCCATTCAATATGATCATGGCCGATCATCCAAGATCAGTAGTGTAGACAGAAATGCTGGAGAAACTCAGCGGGTGCAGCAGCAACAGCATCTATGGAGCGAAGGAAATAGGCAACGTTACCTATTTCCTACCTGAAGGGTTTCGGGCCCGAAACGTTGCCTATTTCCTTCGCTCCATAGATGCTGCTGCTGCTGCACCTGCTGAGCTTCTTCAGCATTTTTGTCTACCTTCGATTTTTCCAGCATTCAATACAATACAATACAGTTTTACTCGTCACATTGCACATAAAGTGCAAGTGAAATGAATTTGCAGTTCCTTCGTAATAACTCAATCTGCAGTTCCTTCTTAATAACTCCGCCGCACGATGACTTTACGACTATATTTTCTGCTGTTGTAACTACAGGGTGCACCATTGGAAAATAATTTAAATGTTAATATATATTTATTGCTTGGAGACTTGGAACAGGGACAATGATAAAGGACAGATCCAGCCAACTAAAATAAGAATGCAATCAGCGGCATCCACTGAGTTTGCACAGGTGGGGCTTGGAGACTGCTGTGAGCCATCAGCTGCTGGTTGGTTTAAACATATGTGCTGTGCTTGCAAATATTTACATATTTGATGCATGGTGCAAAACCGCTGTCATTTTATTGCTATTTGTAAATCACTCCCCCCCCTTCCCTTCCCTTCCCCTCCCCTCCCTTCCCTTCTCCCCCCTTCCCTTCCCCTCCCTTCCCTTCCCCTCCCTTCCCTTCCCTTCCCTTCCCTTCCCTTCCCTTCCCTTCCCTTCCGTTCCCCTCCCCTCCCTTCCCCTCCCTTCCCTTCCCTTCCCCTCCCTTCCCTTCCCCTCCCCTCCCTTCCCTTCCCCTCCCCTTCCCTCCCTTCCCTTCCCTTCCCTTCCCTTCCCCTTCCCTTCCCCACCCTTCCTTCCTTCCCCTTCCCCCTTCCCCTTCCCTTCCTCCCTCCCTTCCCTTCCCCTCCCTTCCCCTCCCTTCCCTTCCCTTCCTCCCCTTCCCTTCCCTTCCCTTCCTCCTCCCTTCCCCTCCCCTCCCTTCCCCTCCCTTCCCTTCCCCTCCCTTCCCTTCCCCTCCCTTCCCCTCCCTTCCCTTCCCCTCCCTTCCCTTCCCTTCCC
>JAWMAR010005646.1:0-24895 GCA_036785375.1 Leucoraja ocellata
ACTAGTATAGGTATGTTACAAAACCTACCTGAATCGCCATTGGGAATCTGCCCACAGCCAGGCCGCGATTTTGGCGCTGTTTGGAGGGGCGGGTTTAAAACGCGATTTTTACTAGGCTGTACTAATCGCAGATGGTCAGCCTAGTAAATCATTAACGAAAAATCGCTGCAAGACCCGGTCGCAAAAGGTATTATTAGTTTTATAGGCCTCGATAATATAGTTATAATAGTTTAAAATTACTCTCTGATTCCGCAACATCTCGCAGCCCCAGGGTTTTATAAAGCAAACAATTAAAGGTATGTACCTTATTTTTACATTAAATGGGGCATATATATAACCCTATATATCAAGTTATCTATAGCGAGTAGTTCATTTTGGGCTTTTATATCCGCAGTATTTTTCTCGGCATTTGAGGGCACTAATCTAGCGCGCTGTCAACGTTCTAAACCAGCGCGTTCCACATGAACCCACTAGAAAGCCGATTTAAATGGGCATTTATTTACAGCAATTGAACACTAAATTCCTTCCATTTGGCCTATAAATTAATGTAAATTAGATATAAAAATCATGTTATATTGTGAATTATTTGTGAATAATCTTTGGACACTTAGGCTATTTAAAAATGTTAATCTTTCCTTAAGAAATGGCTTTTGATTATCCAAGATCACAGCTTTTTTTGTAATGTCCATTGAAAATCAATAGGGAACAAGATGCTAATTTCCGAGTATGAAAATGGCCATAACTTTTTTAATACTTGAGATATGAAAGTGAATTTGGTGTCAAATTAAACTTATTGTTATGCTTTATCTGATGGGATAAATTTGCAGACTTGATTTTTAAAATCTCAAAATTTTGTAACATTGCTACTAGTACTATCCTACACACTAGGGACAATTACAATTTTTACCGAAGCCAATTAACCTACAAACCTGTACGTCATTGGAGTGTGGGGGGAAACCGGAGCACCCGGAGAAAACCCACGTGGTCTCATGGAGAACGTGCAAACTCTGTACAGATAGTTAGTATCGAACCCGGGTCTCTGGCGCTGTGAGGCAGCATCTATGGAGAACATGGATAGGTGATGTTTCACAGAGTACTGGAGTAACTCAGCGGGTCAGGCAGCACCTGTGGAGAACATGGATAGGTGATGTTTCACAGAGTACTGGAGTAACTCAGCGGGTCAGGCAGCATCTGTGGAGAATATGGATAGGTGACGTTTCACAGAGTGCTGGAGTAACTCAGCGGGTCAGGCAGCATCTGTGGAGAACATGGATAGGTGACGTTTTCACAGAGTGCTGGAGTAACTCAGCGGGTCAGGCAGCATCTGTGGAGAACATGGATAGGTGACGTTTCACAGAGGTGCTGGAGTAACTCAGCGGGTCAGGCAGCATCTGTGGAGAACATGGATAGGTGACGTTTCAGGTCGGGGACCCTTCTCAGACTCTGCCAGTTACATTTGGGTGCGTTAGAGAATATTACACTCCGATTTTGATGCCGATTTTCAAGATAACCCTAAATGAAGTTGAACAAGAGACGTGTAAAACGTCCGTTTTAACAAATGGTCTCTTTGAAGCGCTGTAACTAAGGAAACAGTTTTTACAAGTCTACCTCGAATCACTGATAGATCCCTGTGAAGCCATTGTTTCCTTCTTTTCGACAGGTTGTGTTTTATTCAAGTCTATTTGTTACTACTGACAGTAGGCTATTAATAATTCATCGCAGCGAGTGTTGCTTACTGAGAACTGAGAAGGCATCGTTCCTGAGAGAGACGAGGCTGTTAGGGCCATTTTTCTCCCTTGAAACACACGCTCTCCCTTGTGTATGCTTCGTAAATACACTGCTCGTTGGTGTCCTACAAAAACAACTCATCATTTGTTCCCGCCGGCTGTTCACGAGGCTGCTTTCCTCAACAGTTTGGAGGTTGGAATTGGATGCGCCCTGGATGTGAACCCGCAAGCCCGCTCTTCATCAGGTCATAAGCGATAGGAGTAGTGTTAGGCCATTCGGCCCATCGATTCTACTCCGCCATTCAATCATGGCTGATCTATCTCTCCCTCCTAACCCCATTCTCCTGCCTTCTCCCCAGAACCTCAGACACCCGTACTAATAAAGAATCTCTCTATCACTGCCTTAAAAATATCCATTGACTTGGCCTCACAGAGAGGTTGTGAGTCTGTGGAATTCCCTGCCTCAGAGGGCGGTGGAGGCCGGTTCTCTGGATGCTTTCAAGAGAGAGCTAGATAGGGCTCTTAAAGATAGCGGAGTCAGGGGATATGGGGAGAAGGCAGGAAGGGGTACTGATTGGGGATGATCAGCCATGATCACATTGAATTTGGGGTGCTGGCTCGAAGGGCCGAATGGCCTCCTCCTGCACCTATTGTCTATTGTCTATTCCACAGATTCACCACCGTCTGACTAAAGACATTTTCTCCTCATCTCCTTCCTAAAAGATCGTCCTTTAATTTCTGATGGCTGTGACCTCTAGTCCTAGACTCTCCCACTAGTGGAACCATCCTCTCCACATCCACTCTATCCAAGCCTTGCACTATTTTGCATGTTTCAATGAGGCCCCCGCTCATTCTTCGAAACTCCAGCGTCTTCAAGAGGCACTTTGCAAAGAGAACTACAAAAAGAACTTTGGGCCGGCACGGTGGCGCAGCAGTACAGCTCCAGAGACCCGGGTTCGATCCTGACCTCAGGTGCTGTCTGTGCGGAGTTTGCGTGCGTGCGTTCTCCCGTGACCGCGTGGGTTGTCTCCAGTTTCCTCCCACGTGAAACCAGAGACGTGCAGGTTTGTCGGCTGATTGGCTTTGGTGATATTGTCCCCTGGTGTGTCGGACAGAGCCCGGTTTGTGGGTGATCTCTGATTGGTCCGCATAGTGTGTCGGTGGGCTTGAGGGCGTGTTTCCCCGCTCATTTCTGAGACGTACCTATTCAGTTATAACCAATATAACAATTACAGCACGGAAACAGGCCATCTCGGCCCTACAAGTCCGTGCCCGACACAACTTTTTTTTCCCCTTAGTCCCACCTGCCTGCACTCATACCATAACCCTCCATTCCCTTCTCATCCATATGCCTATCCAATTTATTTTTAAATTATACCAACGAACCTGCCTCCACCACTTCCACTGGAAGCTCATTCCACACCACTACCACTCTCCGAGTAAAACATTATGTATTATTAAAAGAGTTATGTATTAGGTTGTCAAGAATTGGTGATTAATTTGGATAACAATTGCATTTAAATTCATTGAACCTGATCTCCCGGTTGCTGGACACTTTCATTCTCCTTCCCATTCCTACACAGACCTCTTCTGTCCTCGGTCCCCTGCATTGTCCGAGTGAGGCCTAACACAAACTAGAGGGCAGCATCTCATATTTCGCATGGGCAGCTTACAGCCCAGTGGTATGAATATTGATTTCACTCACTTCAGGTAGAGACCGGCATTTCCCTTCTCTCTCTAATCCCCCACCCAAGCCGCACCAGCTTCTCATTTTCACCCAACAAACAGCTAACAATGACCTGTTCCCATCGTTTACCATCGTTACTTTATTTGCATATCTTTCATTCATTGTTCATTATCTCTCTACATCATCGCCGTATATATCTCTTGTTTCCCTTGTCCCTGACTGGTCTGAAGAAGGATCTCGATCCGATACATCACCCGTTCCCTTCCGGGAGAAAAACATTTTCACGCAGAGAGTGGTGAATCTCTGGAACTCTCCTGCCACAGAGGGTAGTTGAGGCCACAGTTCATTGGCTATATTTAAGAGGGAGTTAGATGTTGGCCCTTGTGCTAAAGGGATCAGGGGTATGTGAAGAGAAGGCAGGTACGGGATACTGAGGTTGGATGATCAGCCATGATCATATTGAATGGCGGTGTAGGCTCGAAGGGCCGAATGGCCTACTCCTGCACCTATTTTCTATGTTTCTATGTTTCTCTCCAGAGATGCTGCCTGTCCCGCTGAGTTACTCTAACCTTTTGTGTCTACCTTCCATTTAACTCCATGTTATACTTGCATCTATATGATCAGGTTTTTTATTAATGAGTTAGTTAACATGTTAACGTAGCTGTTTCTTGCCGATGGCGTTAGTTATGCCCTGTCCCACTTCGGTGATTTTTTCAGGCGACTACAGGTGACTAGGCTGTCACCACATGGTCATCGGGGTGGGGCCTGTATGGTCTCCTCAGTCGCCCAAAGAGCCGTACCATTTTCCTGGTCGCCGCTGGATTTTGAAATGTTCAAAACCTTTTGGAGACCGTTGGCCTGTCGTAGGTTGTCGCCGGTGCTGAATTTGGTGAATTCCATTGGCAACTATCCGCGTTAACCGGCGACTGAATTGTCTTCAGTTGCCGCTGACAGCGTCGTAGCTTGTCGCGGTTGGACGTAGGTTGTCGTAGGTGTGGTCGTATGTGGACGTCCTAATGGGTCGCTGGTTGCGGTAGCTTGCCGTAGCTTGCCGTCAGCTAGTTGGTAGGTTGTGGTAGACATTGTCGTTGGGGGACGGGTCTAGTCGCCAGTTTTTCAGCGACCTGCTACGACTATGACAGTCATATAACCATTTAACAATTACAGCACGGAAACAGGCCATCTCGACCCTTCTAGTCCGTGCCGAACACATAATCTCCCCTAGTCCCATCCTACCTGCGCTCAGACCATAACCTTCCATTCCCTTCCCGTCCATATAACTATCCAATTTATTTTTAAATGATAAAAAACGAACCTGCCTCCACCACCTTCACTGGAAGCTCATTCCACACAGCCACCACTCTCTGAGTAAAGAAGTTCCCCCTCATGTTACACCTAAACTTCAGTCCCTTAATTCTCAAGTCATGTCCCTTGTTTGAATCTTCCCTATTCTCAGTGGGAAAAGCTTTTCCACGTCAACTCTGTCTATCCCTCTCATCATTTTAAAAACCTCTATCAAGTCCCCCCTTAACCTTCTGCGCTCCAAAGAATAAAGCCCTAACTTGTTCAACCTTTCTCTGTAACTTAGTTGCTGAAACCCAGGCAACATTCTAGTAAATCTCCTCTGTACTCTCTCTATTTTGTTGACATCATTCCTATAATTAGGCGACCAAAATTGTACACCGTACTCCAGAATTGGCCTCACCAATGCCTTGTACAATTTTAACATTACATCCCAACTTCTATACTCAATGCTCTGATTTATAAAGGCCAGCACACCAAAAGCTTTCTTTACCACCCTATCTACATGAGATTCCACTTTCAGGGAACTGTGCACAGTTATTCCCAGATCCCTCTGTTCACCTACATTCTTCAATTCCCTACCATTTACACCGGCAGTCGCGGAAAAAATCGCCTAAGTGGGACAGGGCCATTATTGTCCTTGGCATAAGTTGATACATTCACTTAGATCGTTAGATGCTACTTTGGCTTTGGGATATGTTTTCTTAGTTAAGCGCTTATCCTGACTCGGTGAAACAGCGGTAGAGTTGCTGCCTTACAGCAAAATGCAACGCCAGAGACCCGGGTTCGATCCTGACCACGGGTGCTGTCTGTACGGAGTTTGCACGTTCTCCTCGTGACCCGCGTGGGTTTTCTCCGAGATCTTCGGTCTCCTCCCACACTCCAAAGACGTACAGGTTTGTAGGTTGTTTAAGAAGGAACTGCAGATGCTGGAAAATCGAAGGTAGACAGAAATGCTGGAGAAAACTCAGCGGGTGCAGCAGCATCTATGGAGCGAAGGAAATAGGCAACGTTTTGGGCCAAAACCCTTCTTCAGACTGATGGGGGGTGGTGGGGGGGGGGAGAAGAAAGGAAAAAGGAGGAGGAGGAGCCCGAGGGCTGAGGGTGTAGAGTTGGGGGGCAGGGGGGATCACAGAGGGGGGGCAGTTTCAGAGGAAGTTGTGAAAATGTCTCCGGAGAGAGGAGGAGAACTTCTTCAAAGTAGGCATACCTTGAGGAGCTTTTGTAGGTTAATTGGCTTGGTGTAAATGTAACATTGTCCAAGTGGGCGATAAGCAGAGTGCTGCCCTGCCGACTGCAACATTCAGAAGTTTATAGCACAAGTACTCTGCGTTTTAATTGTAATTTAAGCCACCAACATTCCACAGCCATGCTCGGAAACGCAAACAAGTTCAAGATAGGCAGCTCTTGATGTCTCTTCAGAGTGGGATAACATTCAATTTTGTTGCTGCAACAACAGGAATAAAAAGCCATGAATGAAATTTCTAATCCGTCCTCCTGGTCTCGTACCAGTATCAGTGCGAGGTTTTACATTAGCAGAATTGTTTGGCTTCTGGGTGAGATTAATTTTACAGATCAAATGCTCCACTGCTAAAATATTCATAAGTAAGTTGCTGAACAATAAATGTGTGGTAAACGAGGCTGGCTGTGTTAATTGAATGGTGCTGGATCAAGAGTAACTGAGTCTTCTTCTCATCGAGTCCGCATACAAGATTAGAAGTTGTTCAGCTGGAGGTGAACACATGTCTCGGCATCTGCACACAATGGTGTCTGTCTTAATTCCCGGGAAGGCGGGACTGTCATACGCTGAGAGAATGGAGCAGCTGGGCTTGTACACTCTGGAGTTTAAAAGGATGAGAGGTGACGCCTCTTATATAAGTATACAAGCCCTTATTCTTAAACTGTGGCCCCTGGTTCTGTACTCCCCCAACATTGGGAACATGTTTCCTGCCTCTAGTGTGTCCAAACTCTTAATAATCTTATTAGTTTCAATAAGATTATTGTTAGCTTTCATAGCAAAAGGATTTGAGTATAGGAGCAGGGAGGTTCTACTGCAGTTGTACAGGGTCTTGGTGAGACCACACCTGGAGTATTGCGTTCAGTTTTAGTCTCCAAATCTGAGGAAGGACATTATTGCCATAGAGGGAGTGCAGAGAAGGTTCACCAGACTGATTCCCGGGATGTCAGGACGTTCTTATGAAGAAAGACTGGATAGACTTGGTTTATACTCTCTAGAATTTAGAAGATTGAGGGGGGATCTTATAGAAACTTACAAAATAACCTCATATGACAGTCCCGCCATCCCAGGGATCGATCTCGTGAACCTACGCTGCACTGCCTCAATCACAAGGATGTCCTTCCTCGAATGAGGAGAGCAAAACTGTACACAATACTCCAGATGTGGTCTCACCAGAGCCCTATACAACTGCAGAAGAACCTCTTTACTCCTATACTGAAATCCTCTTGTTATGAAGGCCAACATTCCATTAGCTTTCTTCACTGCCTGCTGTACCTGCACGCCAACTTTCAGTGAGTGGTGTACAAGGACACCCAGGTCCTTTCTCAAATGAGGAGACCAAAACTGTACACAATACTCCAGATGTTGATTCCACAATACTGATTCCTGGGATGTCAGGACTGTCTTATGAAGAAAGACTGGATAGACTTGGTTTATACTCTCTAGAATTTAGGAGATTGAGAGGGGATCTTATAGAAACTTACAAAATTCTTAAGGGGTTGGACAGGCTAGATGCAGGAAGATTGTTCCCGATGTTGGGGAAGTCCAGGACAAGGGGTCACAGCTTAAGGATAAGGGGGAAATCCTTTAAAACCGAGATGAGAAGAACTTTTTTCACACAGAGAGTGGTGAATGTCTGGAACTCTCTGCCACAGAGGGTAGTCGAGGCCAATTCATTGGCTATATTTAAGAGGGAGTTAGATGTGGCCCTTGTGGCTAAGGGGGTCAGAGGGTATGGAGAGAAGGCAGGTACGGGATACTGAGTTGGATGATCAGCCATGATCATATTGAATGGCGGTGCAGGCTCGAAGGGCCGAATGGCCTACTCCTGCACCAATTGTCTATGTTTCTATGTTTCTATGTTTATACCACTAGGGCCATAAATGCTTCTGCACCTGCTGCGTTTCTCCAGTACGTTTGTCTACCTTCGATCTTCCAGCATCTGCAGTTCCTTCTTTTTTTTATTTTTATTTTTTTATTTTTTTTTATTTTATTAGAAGTTAATACATCACAAAACAGTACAGTGGCACCTAATTTTGAACAGTGCCAACTATGTAATACCGTAATCCATTCTATGTACAACCTCTAGTTTTATGTTATAAGAAAGAAGTAAGCAGAACAAGAAAAAGAAAGCAGTAGAAAGGGGAAAAAGTGGAAAAATAGATGGTAGAGAGTAGAAAAACGTGAAGTGTGTATATAAAAAATAAAAAAAGGAAGAGAGAAAGAGGAAAGTAGAAATAGAAGAGAAGGCCCCTTAAAAGAGAATTTTTCAAATCTGTATTCGGAGATGTAGCTCTATCCGCGTCATGAACTGAAATCAGCAATCCTTACGGCACCGCTGCATCACATGATTCCAAAAAGTCGATGAAAGGAGACCAACTCTTTAAGAATTGGTCATATTTATCTATTAGTCGGAGTCTCATTTCTTCAAGGCGTGCTATGTCCATCATATTCCTAATCCACATTTTAACAGTTGGTGTGGTTGTATTTTTCCAAAATTTAAGTATCAATTTCTTTCCAATTATTAACCCATAATTAAAAAAAACATTTTGATCTTTATTTAAATTGGTATCTTCTCCTATTATTCCAAATATAATCCATTCCGTTTTGGGTTCTATTCTTGACTTGAAAATCTTTGTAAATATATCAAATATATCACTCCAAAATTTATTCAACTTTGTACATCCAACAAATGAGTGTGTTATATTAGCGTTTTGAAACAAACATTTATCGCATCTGGGAGAGACGTTTGGATAAAATTTATTCAACCTCGTTTTTGAATAATATAGTCTATGTAATAATTTGAATTGAATTAAATTATGTCTTGCATTAATAGAACAGTTATGTGTATTCATCAAATATTTTTCCCCTGCAGTTCCTTCTTAAACAACTTATGTTAGTTGTTGGGTGTTTACACATCGGAGCTGAACAGATTTTTTTTTTACATGTTCTGACCTTAGGGCCTCAGATGGAGCATCGTTGGTTAGCATGGGCAAGTTGGGCCGAAGGGCCTTAGTTTCCATACTGCGGGACATTTCCTGCCTCTTGCTCCTTCCTACCTGTGGTGATGCAGAAGTAGGTCTCGTGCGGGGCGATGTGGTGGACGCGGTGATGTTTTCTGGGCAGGATCACGTGCAGATCCTGGAGCGTTCCCACACCGCGGGGAAGGCCAAAGTAGGAGTGCGACCATTTGTGAATCTGATTGGTCATGGTGACGAAGACGCTCAGACAGAACAGGTAGCAGTGCCAGGGATAGGCCTCACGGACAACATCTGCAAGACAAAACAAACAACAGGGAGGGAATTAAACTTTGCCCGGCATGCAGCAGCACAGCGGTAGAGCCACTGCCTCACAGCGCCAGAGTCCTGGGTTCGATCCCGACTACGGGCGCTTGCCTGTACGGATTTTGTACGTTCTCCCCGTGACCTGCGTGGGTTTTCTCAGAGATAAACAATAGACAATAGGTGCAGGGGTAGGCCATTCGGCCCTTCGAACTCTAGGGGCTAGTGGTAGCAAGGGGTAAGGGGAGAAGGCAGGCACGGGTTATTGATAGAAACATAGAAACATAGAAATTAGGTGCAGGAGTAGGCCATTCGGCCCTTCGAGCCTGCACCGCCATTCAATATGATCATGGCTGATCATCCAACTCAGTATCCCGTACCTGCCTTCTCTCCATACCCTCTGATCCCCTTAGCCACAAGGGCCACATCTAACTCCCTCTTAAATATAGCCAATGAACTGGCCTCCACTACCCTCTGTGGCAGAGAGTTCCAGAGATTCACCACTCTCTGTGTGAAAAAAGTTCTTCTCATCTTGGTTTTAAAGGATTTCCCCCTTATCCTTAAGCTGTGGCCCCTTGTCCTGGACTTCCCTAACATCGGGAACAATCTTCCTGCATCTAGCCTGTCCAACCCCTTAAGAATTTTGTAAGTTTCTATAAGATCCCCTCTCAATCTCCTAAATTCTAGAGAGTATAAACCAAGTCTATCCAGTCTTTCTTCATAAGACAGTCTTCATAAGCATAAGATAGGGGACGATCAGCCATGATCACAATGAATGGCGGTGCTGGCTCGAAGGGCCGAATGGCCTCCTCCTGCAACTATTTTCTATGTTTCTATGTTTCTACAGTGAAATTTGAATTACTGGGGTAAGAGTGGACTGCAGAGTAAAATGTTTCCTTCCATTTCAACACCCCTCCACTAATATGGGGATCTGGCTCTGTCAGAATGCACGTGCAAAGATAAACATGTCAACTCATGCTAAATATATAGTGCAAATGTAAGATAACTGCCTGTGCCACAGTGTCGTACAGCTTCAGATGAAAAAACTGGGTTAAACCAGAGCATTGAATTGAGGTTAATGTTCCAGCACCAGTATCGAGGAATGTTCACAAGTTATAGGCAGTGCTGGCTCGAAGGGCCGAATGGCCTCCTCCTGCAACTATTTTCCATGTTTCTGTGTTTCTAAGCACCGCCATTCAATGAGATCATGGCTGATCATCCACAATCAGTACCCCGTTCCTGCCTTCTCCCCACATCCCCTGACTCTGCTATCTTTAAGAGCCCTCTCTAACTCTCTCTTGAAAGTATCCAGAGAACCTGCCTCCACCGCCCTCAGAGGTAGAGAATTCCACAGACTCACAACTCTCAGTGAGAAAAAGTGTTTCCTCGTCTCCGTTCTAAATGGCTTACTGCTTATTCTTAAAGTGTGGCCCCTGGTTCTGGACTCCGCCAACAGCAGGAACATGTTTAAGAAGGAACTGCAGATGCTGGAGAATCGAAGGTTACACAAAAAAGCTGGAGAAACTCAGCGGGTGCAGCAGCATCTATGGAGTGAAGGAAATAGGCAACGTTGCCTATTTCCTTCGCTCCATAGATGCTGCTGCACCCGCTGAGTTTCTCCAGCTTTTTTGTGTAACCATCAGGAACATGTTTCCTGCCTCTAGTGTGTCTAAGCCCAGGTGGATACAGGTGAAGGGGGTTTGACTTAATTCTGAACACTCACTGCAAATACCTGCTTCCTACTCAAAGACCTGGCGTTGTGTAAATGACTGGTGTAGATTCTACATCAAGTAACGAGAAATCCTTGAACAAGATGAATAATTGATAGAAAAGTTCTTCGACTTTGAAAGCTGACGCCCCTGCCTTGAACATGATGTGTTTCTACATCTCCACTAGATGGTGGTAGCTAAGTATAAGATGCCCTTCACAGTATATCGTCAAAATATATCATGAAACGCATGTGCAAACAGTGTGGAAGAAACACAGGCACATTGTATTGTATTCAAATTTATTGTCATTGTCTCAATTTGAGACAACGAAATGAATTTCCCTTACAGGCAGTATCATTAAAAAAAAAAATCATTAAAAAATCAATAAATAATAAATAAATAATAAACATATTAAAAATAAAATTGAAATTAAATTAAAAAAAAAAAAAAGAAAGAAAAGCACAAACACAGAAAGTCCACGACACAACATAACATAAATGGCATTTAAGAAGGAACTGCAGATGCTGGAGAATCAAAGGTTACACAAAAAAGCTGGAGAAACTCAGCGGGTGCAGCAGCATCTATGGAGCGAAGGAAATAGGCAACGTTTTGGGCCAAAACCCTTCTTCAGACATAACATAACATCACAAAACATAAATGGCACCAAGGTGAGGATGGCACCATAGTCCAGCCAGCCTCCCCTCCGTGTTCATCCGTGGTCGGGGCTTTCCGAGCACCCGCAGCCGCCGCCACGGGTGGTGCAGGAGGAGGCCATTCGGCCCTTTTTAGCCAGCACCGCCATTCAATATGATCATGACTGATCAGCTTAAATCAGTGGTGGACAAACGTGCTGGAGAAACTCAGCGGGTGCAGCAGCATCTATGGAGCGAAGGAAATAGGCAATGTTTCGGCCCGAAACCCTGAAGGAAATAGGCAACGTTTCGGGCCGAAACCCGGAAGGGTTTCGACCCGAAACGTCGCCTATTTCCTTCGCTCCATAGATGCTTCTGCACCCGCTGAGTTTCTCCGGTATTTTTGTGTACCTTCGATTTTCCAGCATCTGCAGTTCCTTCTTAAACACTAGGTTTAAGGTGAAGTGGGAAAGATTTAATGTAAATCTGAGGGGTAACTTTTTCACACAGAGGGTGCTGGGCATATGGAACAAGCTGCCAGAGGTGGTAGTAGAGGCTGGGACTATCCCCACGTTTGAGAAACAGTCAGACAGGTACATGGATAGGACGGGTTTGGAGGGATATGGGCCAAACGCGGGCAGGTGGGACTAGTGTAGCTGGGGCACGTTGGTCGGTGTGGGGCAAGTTGGGCTGTTTCCATGCTGTATCACTCTATGACAGCAGTGATAAGGAATCTGAGGAAGGACATTATTGCCATAGAGGGAGTGCAGAGAAGGTTCACCAGACTGATTCCTGGGATGTCAGGACTCTCTGTTAATCAATTAATGAACTTAAAATGAATCAAGTCACAGAAGCTGCAAAGAATGCAGTGAAGTGTTCAAGAAGGAACTGCAGATGCTGGAAGATCGAAGGTATAAATGTGAGGTTATCCATTTTGGTGGCAAAAACGGGAAAGCAGACTATTATCTAAATGGTGGCCGATTGGGAAAGGGGGAGATGCAGCGAGACCTGGGTATCATGGTACACCTGTCATTGAAGGTAGGCATGCAGGTGCAGCAGGCAGTAAAGAAAGCGAATGGTATGTTAGCTTTCATTGCAAAAGGATTTGAGTATAGGAGCAGGGAGGTTCTACTGCAGTTGTACAGGGTCTTGGTGAGACCACACCTGGAGTATTGCGTACAGTTTTGGTCTCCTAATCTGAGGAAAGACATTATTGCCATAGAGGGAGTGCAGAGAAGGTTCACCAGACTGATTCCTGGGATGTCAGGACTGTCTTATGAAGAAAGACTGGATAGACTTGGTTTATACTCTCTAGAATTCAGGAGATTGAGAGGGGATCTTATAGAAACTTACAAAATTCTTAAGGGGTTGGACAGGCTAGATGCAGGAAGATTGTTCTCGATGTTGGGGAAGTCCAGGACAAGGGGTCACAGCTTAAGGATAAGGGGGAAATCCTTTAAAACCGAGATGAGAAGAACTTTTTTCACACAGAGAGTGGTGAATCTCTGGAACTCTCTGCCGCAGAGGGTAGTCGAGGCCACAGTTCATTGGCTATATTTAAGAGGGAGTTAGATGTGGCCCTTGTGGCTAAGGGGATCAGAGGGTATGGAGAGAAGGCAGGTACGGGATACTGAGTTGGATGATCAGCCATGATCATATTAAATGGCGGTGCAGGCTCGAAGGGCCGAATGGCCTACTCCTGCACCTAATTTATATGTTTCTATGTTTCTAAACACGGGCAGGTGGGACTAGTGTAGCTGGGGCACGTTGGTCGGTGTGGGGCAAGTTGGGCTGGTTCCACGCTGTATCACTCTATGACAGCAGCGATAAGCTGCTTGATGTGCTGCCTGCTAACAATGCCAGTCTGAGAAGTGAGTACCTCGCCACTTCAGAGGCAGGCACAGGCCGGTCTGAAAGCTTGGATCATCGCTCCAGCAGACAATTCAAACTGGGATCCTCCGCATATTTCATCTCTTCCCCATGGCAAAAAAAAAAAAAAAAAATCTTCCTTGTAATACATCCTCTCTCGCAGCTTCACCGACTCACAACGAGAGCTCATCCTTCAAGGCAAACGGCTTTGAGTGGCAGACATGGCTTGGAATCAGTCATCGAGTGGTGTGGGTTACAGCTGAGCTCAAAACCACTGGCGCCGACCGACATCCTCCTGACTTGCTGCATTTTGTAAGAAGCACCAGAGGATGCCTCATCCACGTCGGGCAAGGCAGCAGCAGCAGCAGCAGCTTTTACTCGCCTTATCTCTTCGTTCATTATACTGCCTGCCAGCTTGTTCCCCGCCCCACCGACAGCTCCTGTCACATCCGACTGTGCTCCCGAAATCCAACGCCGACAATCGATGCCGACTCCCTGTCAAAGACGGGCCGCTCCTTCTGCCCGCCACCACTGCCCGCTCCAGACAACACATCCACATCATGTAGCCGGCCCTGTATGACAGTCAGTTCACCGCCCCTACTCCTTGTCAATAGCTTGCATTCACATCTCTCTCAGAGATTTCCCACCCCATTCAATAGACAATAGACAATAGGTGCAGGAGTAGGCCATTCGGCCCTTCGAGCCAGCACCGCCATTCAACACTAGTATCGAGGAATGTTCACAAGTTATAGGCGGTGCTGGCTCGAAGGGCCGAATGGCCTCCTCCTGCAACTATTTTCTATGTTTCTGTGTTTCTAAGCACCGCCATTAAATTAGATCATCGCTGATCGTCCCCAATCAGTACCCCGTTCCTGCCTTCTCCCCACATCCCCTGATTCCGCTATTTTTAAGACCCCTATCTAGCTCTCTCTTGAAAGTATCCAGAGAACCTGCCTCCACCGCCCTCTGAAGCAGAGAATTCCACAGACTCACCACTCTCTGTGAGAAAAGGTGTTTCCTCGTCTCCGTTCTAAATGGCTCACTCCTTATTCTTAAACTGTGTGGCCCCTGGTTCTGGACTCCCCCAACATCGGGAACATGCTTCCTGCCTCTAATGTGTCCAAGCCCTTAACAATCTTATATGTTTCAATGAGATGCCCTCTCATCCTTCTAAACTCCAGAGTGTACAAGCCCAGCTGCTCCATTCTCTCAGCATATGACAGTCCCGCCATCCCGGGAATTAACCTTGTAAACCTACGCTCCACTCCCTCAATAGCAAGAATGTCCTCCCTCAAATTAGGGGACCAAAACTGCACCACAATACTCCAGGTGTGGTCTCACTAGGGCCCTGTACAACTGCAGAACCTCTTTGCTCCTATATTCGATTCGTCTCGCTCCTTCGAAAACCACGGCCGCGCTCACAGTTACGGGGTTAATCTGCCGCTGCCCGATTGTGATCTGTTCTAGTTATTTGAGTGCAGTTTTGGTCTCCAAATTCGCCAATTCCTTCTTTTCATAGATGCTGCCTCACTCGTTGAGTTTCTCCAGCTTTTTTGTCTACCATGGGACCTCAACTGCAGAGTTAAGCATGACCTCCCTTTCACAAACCCATCCTGAACTTGACCTGTGCTGCCACTGTTTGAAGAGGTCCTTCTGCAGTTGTACAGGGCCCTAGTGAGACCAC
The DNA here is from genome assembly GCA_036785375.1 of Leucoraja ocellata. Lineage (NCBI taxonomy): Eukaryota > Metazoa > Chordata > Chondrichthyes > Rajiformes > Rajidae > Leucoraja > Leucoraja ocellata. The sequence continues at coordinate 15,129 of JAWMAR010005646.1, forward strand.
ACCTGGAGTATTGTGTACAGTTTTGGTCCCCTGATTTGAGGAAGGGCAGACTTGCTATTGAGGGAGTGCAGCGTAGGTTTACCAGGTTAATTCCCGGGATGGCAGGACTGTCATATGCTGAGAGAATGGGACGGCTGGGCTTGTACACTCTGGAATTTAGGATGAGAGGAAATCTCATTGAAGGATTACTGTAAGATTATTAAGGGTTTGGACACACTAGAGGCAGGAAACATGTTTCCGATGTTGGGGGAGTCCAGAACCAGGGGCCACAGTTTAAGAATAAGGGGTCGGCCATTTAGAACGGAGACGAGGAAACACTTTTTCACACAGAGAGTTGTGAGTCTGTGGAATTCTCTGCCAAAGACTACGGTGGAGGCCGGTTCTCTGGATGCTTTCAAGAGAGAGCTAGATAGGGCTCTTAAAGATAGCGGAGTCAGGGGATATGGGGAGAAGGCAGGAACGGGGTACTGATTGGGGACGATCAGCCAGGATCACATTGAATGGCGGTGCTGGCTCGAAGGGCTGAATGGCCTCTACTCCTGCACCTATTGTCTATTGTATATTTTAGAATATTTCGTAATTCCACTTCTCCAAACTGCTCGTGTTAATTACCTTCTTGACCTTCCCACAAAACATTTTTACTGTCAGCGTTTGGTCATCAACTGTGTTCGTGCCGAACGTCAACTGATTGCCAATTAAATTCCTCCCACAACTCATTACCACGAAAAGAACTAAATCATAAAACCAGAAAACAATTCCATTCCACATGCATTGTTCCTCACTGTTCCAAAACACGCCAGCCAGTTCCTACATACAAGATACAAGCGACATACGCAGAATAAGAATCAATTTGTAAAGTTAATGTCCATAATTGAAAGGACAGTTTCTGCACGTTAATAATTTAAAAATTGAATAAGAATTGGCCCTATTTTTTTATTATTGACCTGATGTCAAGTTTTAAATTCAAGCCATGACCTGGTCAAATATGCACGCGCGCATGGCTTTAAAGTGAATGGGGCAAAGTTTAGAAACATAGACATAGAAACATATAAAATTCGGCCCTTCGAGCCTGCACCGCCATTCAATATGATCATGGCTGATCATCCAACTCAGTATCCTGTGGTACACAAAAATAATGGAGGAACTCAGCGGGTGCAGCAGCATCTATGGAGCGAAGGAAATAGGCGACGTTTCGGGCCGAAACCCTTCTTCAGACTGATGGGGGGTGGGGGGGGGGGAGAAGGAAGGAAAAAGGGAGGAGGAGGAGCCCGAGGGCGGGGGGATGGGAGGAGACAGCTCGAGGGCTAAGGAAGGGGCGGAGACAGCAAGGGCTAGCAAAATTGGGAGAATTCAACGTTCATGCCATCCGGACGCAAGCAACCCAGGCGGAATATGAGGTGCTGTTCCTCCAGTTTCCAGTGTTGCTCACTCTGGCAATGGGGGAGACCCAAGACAGAGAGGTCGGATTAGGAATGTTAGGGGGAGTTGAAGTGCAGAGCCACCGGGAGGTCAGGTTGGTTATTGCGGACTGAGCGGAGGTGTTCGGCGAAACGATCGCCCAACCTCCGCTTAGTCTCCCCGATGTAAATCCGTATCCTGTACCTGCCTTCTCTCCTTACCCCCTGATCCCTTTAGCCACAAGGGCCACATCTAACTCCCTCTTAAATATAGCCAATGAACTGGCCTCAACAAATGGGAGATAGACACAAAATGCTGGAGTAACTCGGTGGGACAGGCGGCATCTTTGGAGAGAAGGAATGGGTGACGTTTCGGGTCGAGACCCTTCTTCAGACGGAGTTTTATGGAGCTGTGCGGGGCAGGTTTTTTTCTACACAGACGTGGTGGGTGTCTGGAATGCGCTGCCAGGGTTGGTGGTGGAGGCAGGCAGATATGATAGTGACATTTTTTTTTTTTGTTTGTTTTTTTTTGTTTATTTTATTAGAAGTTAATACAGCACAAAACAGTACAGTGGAACCTAATTTTAGGTGCCAACTATGTAATACCGTAATCCATTCTATGTACAACCTCTAGTTTTATGTTATGAGAAGGAAGTAAGCAGGACAAGAAAAAGAAAACAATAGAAAGAGGAAAAAGTGGAAAAATAGATGGTAGAGAGTAGAAAAACGTGAAGTGTGTATATAAAAAATAAAAAAGGAAGAGAGAAAGTGGAAAGTAGAAATAGAAGAGAAGGCCCCTTAAAAGAGAATTTTTCAAATCTGTATTCGGAGATGTAGATCTAGCCGCGTCATGAACTGAAATCAGCAATCATTACAGTACCGCTGCATCACATGATTCCAAAAAGTCGATGAAAGGAGACCAACTCCTTAAGAATTGGTCATATTTATCTATTAGTCGGAGTCTCATTTCTTCAAGGCGTGCTATGTCCATCATATTCCCAATCCACATTTTAACAGTTGGTGTGGTTGTATTTTTCCAAAATTTAAGTATCAATTTCTTTCCAATTATTAACCCATAATTAAAAAAAACATTTTGATCTTTATTTAAATTGGTATCTTCTCCTATTATTCCAAATATAATCCATTCCGTTTTGGGTTCTATTCTTGACTTGAAAAGCTTTGTAAATATATCAAATATATCACTCCAAAATGTATTCAACTTTGTACATCCTACAAATGAATGTGTTATATTAGCGTTTTGAAACAAACATTTATCGCATCTGGGAGAGACGTTTGGATAAAATTTATTCAACCTCGTTTTTGAATAATATAGTCTATGTAATAATTTGAATTGAAATTAAATTATGTCTTGCATTAATAGAACAGTTATGTGGCATGATAGTGGCATTTAAGGGGCTTTTAGATAGGTGAGAGGAAGTCGGAGCACCCGGAGGAAACACACGCATTCGCAGGGAGAACGTGCAAACTCCTCGCGAGGTCAGGATTGAACCCGGGTCTCTGTCGCTGTGAGTTGGCAGCCCTACCCACTGCGCCATTATGTCGCGCTATGGGCAACACGGTGGCGCAGCGGTAGAGTTGCTGCCTTACAGCGCCGGAGACCCAGGTTCGATCCCAACTACGGACGCTGTCTGTACGGAGTTTGCACGTTCTCCCCGTGTCCTGCATGGGTTTTCTCCAGGTGTTCTGGTTTCCTCCCACACTCCAAAGGCGAACAGGCTTGTAGGTTAATTGGCTTTGGTGTAAATGTAAAAACAGTCTCTGGTGCTCACTCAATAGTGCTGTGTGCGGGGATCACGGGTTAGTACAGACTCGGTGGGCCGAAGGGCCTGTTTCCGCGCTGTACCTCTAAACTAAACTAAAAACAAATGATGATTCCATTTTCACTTTCTGAATGCCCTGTAAACAAACACACATTGCACAGGAAGTGATCTTAGCAACAGACATCCTTAGTGAAACACACTTGTTACAAAGTCTGTCCGACACGATTTCCAGTTTCTAACCAGTGTTCTCACAGCCACCTACACATTGTTCAAACCAGCTGTTCAAGTCAGCAATGCAGGTAGAATATTAAGTAACATCAGGCTGGAGTTTGGAATGGAACGAAACACACAACGACACTCCTTAACAAAACACACAAGTGCTGGGGAAACTCCGCAGGTCAGGCAGCATCTGCGGAAGGGATGGACAGATGGACCTTTCGTGTCTGGGACTCATCTTCAAACTGGACGACAGTCAGGCAGCAGTTGGGCGGCACGGTGGCGCAGCGGTAGAGTTGCTGCCTCACAGCGCTGGAGACCCGGGTTCCATCCTGACTACGGGTGCTGTCTTTACGGAGTTTGTACGTTTGCTCCTGTGACTTGCGTGGACTTTTCTCCAAGATCTTCGGTTTCCTCCCACATTCCAAAGACATAGAAACATAGAAAATAGGTGCAGGAGTAGGCCATTCGGCCCTTCGAGCCTGCACCATTCGCCATTCAATATGATCATGGCTGATCATCCAACTCAGTATCCCTTACCTGCCTTCTCTCCATACCCCCTGATCCCATTAGCCACAAGGGTCACCTCTAACTCCCTCTTAAATATAGCCAATGAACTGGCCTCAACTACCTTCTGTGGCAGAGAATTCCACAGACTCACCACTCTCTGTGTGAAAAAGTGTTTCATTATCTCCGTTCTAAATGGCTTACCCCTTATTCTTAAACTGGGCCCCTGGTTCTGAACTGCTCCAACATGGGGAATATGTTTCCGACCTCTAGCGTGTCCAAACCGTTAATAAACTTATATGTTTCAATAAGATATGCTCATCCTTCTAAATTCCAGAGTGTACAAGCCCAGCCGCTCCATTCTCTCAGCATATGACAGTCCCGCCATCCTGGGAATTAACCTTGTGAACCTTGTGACAATTTACAATTTTGCCAAAGCCAATTAACCTACAAGCCTTTATGTCTTTGGAGTGTGGGAGGAAACCGATGCACCCAGAGAAAACCCACTCGGTCACAGGGAGGTCGTGCAAACTCTGTACAGACAGCACCCGTAGTCGGGATGGAACCCGAGTCTCTGGCGCTGTGAGGCAGCAAGTCTACCGCTGCACCACCGCGCTCTGCACCCTCTCCGAAGCCTGCACATCCTTCCTGCAACATGGCGACCAGAACTGCGCGCAAAATCCTCCAAAAAGCAACCCACGCCCCAATTAAAACGCGTTTAAGATGGTAAAGAGGGCATTAGATGCGTGCATTGCTCATGGGGCCTGTCCCACTTACGTGACTTTTTCGGCGACTGCCAGCACCTGTCAGAGGTTGCCGAAAATTTCCAACATGTTGAAAATTCAGCGGCGACCAGAAAGACGCTTTGGGTGACCGAGGAGACGACTCACGGCCATACAGGCGACATGTCGCTGGGTGAAGCCCGTGTGGTCGGGAGTAGTCGCCCAAAGAGTCGTACCTTGTTCTGGTCGCCGCTGGATTTTCAACATGTTGAACATTTTCGGCGACCTGCTGCGACTATGACGGGTGCCGGCAAGTCTCTGAAAAATAATTGCGTAAGTGGGGCACGGGCCCATAATGGTTCAGCAACAATAAGCTCTGCTGAGCTCTTGTGCTGCCTGCTGCAAGCAATCCTCATCAAAACATCACCGACCAACAGAGAGGGTTTTTATTTCGTACAACACGCTGCCTTCTCAGCAGGGTCTGCGTGGATTATTTGAACGCCCGGGACTGCCCAAACGATCGGAACTCAGCAGAAGGAAACTCCCCTAGGACCTCTCCACACCGACCAGAATTTCAACAACTCCTCCTAAGTCGCTCCTTGCAGGGTGATCTCTCTGCTGTCTAATTTTTTCCATGCAAAGGACACACACACACATATATATATACACCGTTATTCAAAGCTCCCTCTTGGTAGCGAGCTGGATTTTTTTCCCCAGGCATTGTTGAGTAAGACGATGCACTTTTTCCTTAAATCAAAGCAGACCCTGCTCAGAAGGCAGAGAGTATCCCCCGGAGAAAGGACCAGAGTAATATGCAACACACGAGGAGATTGCGTGCTGATTCAAATCTGTGCTGTCGGCACAGCAAGCAGTAGGAACCGCCAATATCACATCTACCTTCCCAACTGGGATAAAAGAATTCCAGAAGACCGCAGGGGGAGAGAGTGCCGGCTTTTTACAGAGACTTTTAACATTCTGGGGGGTCTGATAATGTTTCCTGCAAAGAGCAGGGGGGGGGGGGGGGGAGGATGATGGAGGGGGGGGAGGGGGGAGATCAAAAGTCTATTTGAAACTGAAGGGGTGGACGAACATGTGGTGAACGACTTTCCCGAGCACATATGCGATTATCCCGTGGGAGCAGGATTGAAAGAGCAGCATCTGGATGTGAGTCTCGGGGGAGGGGGGGAGGAAAGGCCTTCACAGCTGGACATCTGATACAGGATGTGTGTCCCCTGTTGGTGGCTGACAGGCCAATGCTCCCCCCCCCCCCCCTTGTCTGAAACCGCACCCCTAACGTCCAAGTGTGCGGCAAAACTACATTCTACACCCGATAGTTCCCAATCTCTCTCGTTTTCACACAGAGAGTGGTGAATCTGTGGAACTCTCTGCCACAGAGGGTAGTCGAGGCCAGTTCATTGGCTATATTTAAGAGGGAGTTAGATGTGGCCCTTGTGGCCAAGGGGATCAGAGGGTATGGAGAGAAGGCAGGTACGGGATACTGAGTTGGATGATTAGCCATGATCATATTGAATGGCGGTGCAGGCTGGAAGGGCCGAATGGCCTCTACCCCTGCACCTAATTTCTATGTTTCTATGTTTCTATGTTTCCCGTTCGCCCCAGGCAACTTAAATAGCACGTAACGATGTTATTTACACTTATTTATGAACAACTAATGATGAACAGATACCGGTGTATACCAGGACCAAACACAGTCAGTCAACGAGGAAACAAACATGTGCCAATCCAGAATCAACAAATGTACCCCCTGGGTAGACAACATCTACTCCCCCTGAGGGTAAATGTACCCCAGGCTGGGAATCCTTGTTCTGCACATAGAAACATAGAAACTAGGTTCAGGAGGAAGCCATTCGGCCCCTCGAGCCAGCACCGCCATTCAATACGATCAAGGCTGGTCATCCAGAATCAGTACCCTCGTTCCTGCTTTCTCCCCATATCACTTGATTCTGTTAGCCCTAAGAGCCAGATCATATAATAACCATAACCATATAACAATTACAGCATGGAAACAGGCCATCTCGACCCTTCTAGTCCGTGCCGAACACATAATATGTTCGAACACTCTCTTGAACACAATCCAGTGAATTGGCCTCCGCTGCCTTCTGTGGCGGAGAATTCCACAGGAGCCAGTTCATGGTGGGTCGAAGCCGCTGCCCTGAATCTTACAGCTGCTATTTTTTCATTTAAAATGACGGAAAATATTGCCATTCGGGGACAGTTGCTGGCAATGCAGGCCTGGCGAGGCTTGGCAGAGAGCGCTGGCTGGCATAGTGGGCCTATTTGTACTGCTCGCTGCCTCACTCAGCTGACGAGACCGTGCCAATGGCAAGTGATGCCGCAGTCATCTCTCTCCAGCGCACAGTGCGTGGGCTGGCGGGATAGTCGTTACAGCCACCCACTCCCCTTCAGTGGGAGATAGTCCCACCAACACCTGCACTTAAACTAACTACAGGGGGGGGGGGGGGGTATGAGGGGGGGTTATGAGGGGGGGGGGGGTGAGTGGGGGTTCTGAGTGGGGGGGGGGGGGTTATGTGGGGGAGGGGGGTTATGTGGGGGAGGGGGAGAGAGGAGACAGCAAAATAAATAGGACGTTACACAAAAAAGCTGGAGAAACTCAGCGGGTGCAGCAGCATCTATGGAGCGAAGGAAATAGGCAACGTTTCGGCAACGTTGCCTATTTCCATAAGGATTTCGGCCCCGAAACGTTGCCTATTTCCTTCGCTCCATAGATGCTGCTGCACCCGCTGAGTTTCTCCAGCTTTTTTGTGTAACCTTCGATTCTCCAGCATCTGCAGTTCCCTCTTAAACAAAATAAATAGGACAATGGACAAATCGAACAAGCCTTCGAAAGACAAACATCTTGGTTTTCTTTACGAGTAACGGGATGGTGTTTGTCAAGACGTACAATAGCGGATTCATAAATTTCAAAATTGCTTGTACTGGTTCCTTTGAACACTTAAAACACCGGGTGATAATGAGGCCTGTAGCTATTGTCAGTGCAAAGATTCCCCCTGGTGAATATTGCCGCTCCTTCTAACCTCGCTGCTAAGTCACGTCTGTGTTGCCAGTGGCCACCGCCCTGGGTCGTCCACAACCCACACTCACAGGGAGGGAGAGAGGGAGGACCTGCCTCTGATAATGGGCCCACTAACTAAACCATCAACAAGTTTATTATTTCGGGGAGGAGGGAGGGAGGGAGGGAGAGAGGGAGAGAGGGAGGGAGGGAGGGAGGGAGGGAGGGAGGGAGGTGATGGAGGGAGAGAGGGAGAGAGGGAGGGAGGGAGGGAGGGAGGGAGGGAGGGAGGTGATGGAGGGAGAGAGGGAGAGAGGGAGGGAGGGAGGGAGGGAGGGAGGGAGGGAGAGAGGGAGAGAGGGAGGGAGGGAGAGAGGGAGGGAGAGAGGGAGAGAGGAGGGAGGGAGGGAGGGAGGGAGGGAGGGAGGGAGGGAGGGAGGGAGGAGGGAGGGAGGGAGGGAGGGAGAGGGAGGGAGGGAGGGAGGGAGGGAGGGAGGGAGGGAGGGAGGGAGGGAGGGAGGGAGGGAGGGAGGGAGGGAGGGAGAGAGGTGAGGGAGAGAGGGAGGGAGGGAGGGAGGGAGGGAGGGAGGGAGGGAGAGAGGGAGAGAGAGAGGTGAGGGAGAGAGGGAGGGGAGGGAGGGAGGGAGGGAGGGAGGGAGGGAGGGAGGGAGGGAGGGAGGGAGGGAGGGGAGGGAGAGAGGGAGGGAGGGAGGGAGGGAGGGAGGGAGGGAGGGAGGGAGGGAGAGAGGGAGGGAGGGGAGAGAGGGAGAGAGGTGAGGGAGAGAGGAGGGAGGGAGGGAGGGAGGGAGGGAGGGAGGGAGGGAGGGAGGGAGAGAGGGAGAGAGAGAGGTGAGGGAGAGAGGGAGGGAGGGAGGGAGGGAGGGAGGGAGGGAGAGAGGGAGGGAGGGAGAGAGGGAGGGAGGGAGGGAGGGAGAGAGGGAGGGAGAGAGGGAGGGAGGGAGGGAGGGAGGGAGGGAGGGAGGAGGGAGGGAGGGAGAGAGGTGAGGGAGAGAGGGAGGGAGGGAGGGAGAGAGGGAGGGAGGGAGGGAGAGAGAGGGGAGGGAGGGAGAGGAGGGAGGGAGGGAGGGAGGGAGGGGAGGGAGGGAGGGAGGGAGGGAGGGAGAGAGGGAGAGAGGGAGGGAGGGAGGGAGGAGGGAGGGAGGGAGAGAGGGGGGGAGGGAGGAGGCTGTGGCCAGATGTCCGGACTGACTCGTTGGCACTGGGCCTCCTCTGCAGACACAAACATCGCTGTGAAAGATGCCCGCCTTACGCCACCTCCTACAAACGGGACATAGCCAAACTAGACACTGGGCACCAGCACCAGTCCCCTGCTCCCATTTACATCCTGATTCTTTCTACTGAATAAACAAGTTGGAGTCGAGCCAGAAGCTCATGCTTCATGGATGTGACTTGCATATCTCACACAAACAAACTGCACCACTGCCAGCTCCACATGCAGGCAGGTTCCAAATCTCCCCCTTCCTTTGTCATTCCATCACAGACACAAGGTGAAAGACTTTTCCAATGTGGCCTGCGGGTTTTAGACAAGCTCAAGTTCAAGTGAGTTTATTGTCATGTGCCCCTGATAGGACAATGAAATTCTTGCTTTGCTTCAGCACAACAGAACATAGTAGTCATTGACCACATTGCCTATTTCCTTCGCTCCACAGATGCTGCTGCACCATAACGCTGAGTTTCTCCAGGGGTTTTGGGGTAGAAGGCAGGAGAATGGGGTTAGGAGGGGAGAGATAGATCAGCCATGATTGAATGGCGGAGTAGACACAACCAAAGATGGTCCACTCGACGACAAAGACGCAGTACGGTCACGGGCAGATTCGTGGGTCATTTACGGCGCCATTCCCGTAACGGCTTCCGTCTCCGCACCAAAGATCCCGTCACAGCGGAGCAAAGATACTAGTGCGGAGACGGGAGCCGGTTACGGAAACATCCTCGTAAAAATAAAAGTTATTTGGGCAAAATCTTCTCCTCATTTCAGAATTTTAATTTATTAACACAAACTGTTCCCCCGCAACGTTGATTACACTGCGGGTCGGGTCGGGTCGGGTCGGGTCGGGTTCGGGTTACTGAAATGAATGAAAAAAAGGCCCACATT